>JACEFZ010013193.1:317500-322500 GCA_014155875.1 Cepaea nemoralis
AGATGCCTTGAAGACATTAGAACAAGAATTTCCATGGCGAAATTAGCCTTTTGCAAGATGGAAACATACTGACCAAATAAAAAGATGTCATTTGCAATGAGAAAAAGAGTGTTGATGTGCTACATAGAACCTGTACATTTGTATAGATTTGAAGCGTGGACAACGAGCAGAGAAGCTGAAAAACACCCAATGGCTGTGGAAATGTAGGTTTCTGAGGAAAATGCAAAGAATATCATGGACCGTTAAAAAAAATAAAAAAAATAAAAAATAAAAAAATGACCAATCCTACAAGAAACAAATTAAAACCGTAAACTGATTAGAGAAATTAAGTCGTAGACAATCACAATTTTTTGGTCACGTTATGAAAAGAAATAAATTGGCGAACTTGGTGATAACTGGACAAGATTGAGGGGTTAAAAAACAAGGGGAAAGCAGAGAAGTAAATACCCGCATCGCTTTACCACGTGACATGGTCGAGACAGGAAAACATAGCTGATCCACGACTCTGGTGATCGCGTGAGATGGCAAAACATGAACACCCAAGCTTATCTACACGCCACATGATGATGATAAATTGTAGACGGGATATGTCATTGTGCTTCTTCAACTTTTCCAGGCTTTCTCTCTCTCTCACCCTATCTCATTCTCTCTTTATCTCTCGCACACACCCAACATTTGAAAGAGAGAGAGAGAGAGAGTGAGAGAGAGAATGAGAGAGAGAGAGAGTGCGTGTCTCTCTGCCTCTTCCTCTCTCGCTGTCACGTTCTCTCTCTCTTTCTCTCTCTCTCTCTCTTTCTCTCTCTCGCTCTCTCACACACCCCAACCTTTGAAAGAGTGTGTGCCTTTCTCTCTCTCGTCTTCCTCTCTCGTCTTATCTTTCTCTCTCTGTCTCTCACAGACACAAACACAGACGCGCGCCCATACACACACACACACGCGCGCGCACACACACACACACACACACACACACACACACACACACAATTCTAGTGACAATCATATCTATACTGTGACTTCAATTAGATTAGCGTATGAAGTTCAAGAGCAGCCAACAGATAGTTGTAGGTTATGGTCTCCAGCTTCACGACGGAAGGCAGAGGATCTCTTTGATTTTTGGGAGACAATGGCTACGGTCATCGACCAGTATGGTCGCTGCTAGGAAGGAATGTATTGGCAAACTACCTTCTTTACAGATGCCAAGAATATCATGTACTGCAGTCTTACCGATAATCAGAGAAACGGCGTAAGTGGGTGCTACATAGGAGCAGCCTCGCCCGGTAGGGGTAGTCATGTGCACCATGTGACTGAGTGCAAAAGAATATCAACATTGAAAGTAGGAACTTAGAATGTAAGAACTATGAGAGGGGGGGGGGGGCGATGAAAATTTTTATAACATTAAGAATGAAATGAAAAGATTAAATATTAACCTGTTAGGTATATGTGTGACCTGATGGACAGGAATGAGCATTATAACATCTGAGGAATATAGAATAATCTATCCTGGTGGAGAGAAACAACATAAAGGAGCAACAATTATAATGGATACAGAGAGAGCAAAATCGATCAAAGGATATTAGACTGTATCAGACAGAGTGTTACTGGTGAAGTTGAGTGGAAGACCTTTTGATGTCAACGTCATGCAAGTTTATGCACCAACAGCAGACAGTAGTGATGACAGCATTGATGAATTTTATAATGATTTAGAGAAAGCCTTCAATAAATGCAAGAATTCTGAAGTAAATATCATAATGGGTGACTTGAATGCCAACGTTGTAAATCAACAGGGCGGATGATAGTAGGCAAGTATGGACTAAGGGAACAGAATGAAAGAGGTTGCAGACTTAAAATGCCTTTAAAGTCGCAAAAACTATACCAAGCGCAGACTGCTACAGCGACTATAGATTAATCTTAAGCAATTTACATATGCAATTAAAGAAAGTCAAATATTCACTAAGAAACACACAATTTGATCTACAGGCACTGAAGAGTGGGGCAATAAAAGATAAATTCAACGTAGAGGTAAAGAACAGATTCGATGCATTGTCCGATATGGAAATATTATTTCAAGACGTCAGTGACCAATGGGAAATATTAAAGAAATCAGTCAACCAAGATGCAGAAACAACCATCCCAAAAATAAAGATAATAAGACACAAGAAATAGACGACGGAAGACATCTTAAAACTCACGGAAGTAAGAAGAAATAACAAAAATAACAAGGACAAATATGAAGAAATTCACAGGAAAATTAGGAAGCTATGCAAAGATGTAAAAGAAACATGGCTTGAGGAAAATTGCATGGAAATTGAAAACCAACACAACACCCGGAATACCAAATTAATGCACAAAAGAATTAATGACATCAATAACGAAAGAACACACACATCAACGGGTTGCCTAAAAACCAAAGATGACAAAATCATAATAGAAAACGATCAGATTTTACATGCGTGGTCAGTGCGGTAAACTCTTGGTGTCACCCCTCTAGACTTTCACCATGGTCTTCTTCCGAGTGTTCCTGTACCATATATAATCGCATATAGTAATGTTTGTAAAATAAGTCAAAAAGTTAATAAGGACATAAGAAAGAAAACAAATTGAACAATATAACTTCAATACTTCAGGTAAAACATAAATAAAGAACTTCGACAAACTCGGACAAAGTTAAATTTTTGTTATTTAACATTAAAATTTATGTTATTTAAAATTAAGTTTCCCATCCTGGTCTTCAAAGCTGCAAACCTGTCAATCGCATCATCAAAATCAATATCTTTCACCATATCACTTTCAATTGATAATATAGCCAGATCAGAAAGTCTTGACTGTCCCATGGTTGATGGCAAATAGTTCTTTATAAGTTTCAGTTTTGAAAAGCTCCTCTCACACGAAGCCACAGACACACAGATCGTAAGAAATAGTTGTAGGCTTATTGAGAGTATTGGGAGAGATTCAAGGAAATCCCAGTCAACTATGAATTTTAAAATATCAAATATTGACCAGTCTTTGGCTTTGTGGATATCAATATCTGCTGCCTCAGGTGTCTTCTCAGCCTTGGTATTTCTTTTAAAAGCTCTACTTCGGATAGCTCATCATAGAAAGTGGTCAATTTTGGAACTGACACCAGCAACTCTTCTTCAGTTGCTGATAGAAGACTCTTGGCTTGAACAGCCTCAAACAAATTTGCTACCTCCTTGATCGCTGTTGATCTGGTCTGGAGTTCAGAATGAAAACGATGAATACACTCCAGCATCGCCCTATTGTTTTCTTCTTGCATAGTGAGTCCAGCATCTGAAGCATCTCTGAGTTGTTCCCCTGCCATTCTCTTCTTGAACCTTAATCTTCTCTCTACTGTTATTCCAAATTGGTCTGCTTTTAAAAGTGCCTGTTCAATTGCATGCTCCACTAAGTGACTGCGCTTCTCCTGCAGAAAAAGTCTTAATGCCTCTAACTTGGTCACTACTTTATCAAGAGTTATGCAATTTTTTTATTTTGGTGTCACCCCTTGATGGTGTCACCCGGTGCGTCTCGCACCCCCCGCACCCCCCTAGTGACGCCCCTGGCCACATCACGAAGATTCTGCTGAGAATTATCATGCAAAGAGTTAGGAAGAAAATACAACCCGAAATAGGAGAAGAACAATGTGGGTTTGTATAAAGCAAGGGCACAGTAAATGTTGTATATATACTGAGAACAGTAATTGAACGTTCTATAGAAGTAAACAAAGATGTATATCTTTACTTTATTGACTACACAAAGCCTTTCGATAAAGTGAGACATGTCGAGATGATAAGGATGCTTGAAGATCTACAAATTGATGTAAAAGACCTTAGACTTGTAAAAAACATATATTTGAAACAACAAGCTGCCATCAGAATTGATACTGATGTAGGTCAATATCAGCCTATTAAAAGAGGTGTGAGACAGGCAGGCTTGGCCATGGGAATCCCATGGAAAAAACGTGGGATTTTCTGAATAGTGTAGGAATGGGATGGGACGGGATGCGACAGGCATAAATTACCATTGGGTGGGACAGAAAAACAAGTCCCATGGACAAGCCTGCCTGTCTCGCACTCATGGGACGGGATGGGATGGGACATGCATAAATTACAACGCAATGTAAATTATGTCCCATGGACAACCCTGCACTCAGACAGGGATGTGTAATGTCTCCAGATGTTTTTCTCTGTACAGTGAAAATATTTTCAGAAATACAGAAGATATGGAAGGAATCAACATTGGGGGACGATACATCAATAACATTAGATATGCAGATGATAACAATCATGATTGCAGACAATGAACAGGACCTGCAAAATTTAGTAGATGCGGTTGTTGCACTCAGTGAACAACTAGGGTTAGAACTGAATATTAAGAAGACACAGATTATGGTCGTCACTGGGAAGAAGGAAATACCACATTGTGATATACGAGTAAATGGGCATATTCTTAAGCAAGTGAATCGATATAGTTATCTCGATACAGTCATAACATCTGATGGGAGATGCCTTGAAGAGATTAGAACAAGAATTGCCATGGCGAAGCTAGCCTTTTGTTAGATGAAAAACATACTGACCAATAAAAAAGATATCAATTGAAACGAGAAAAAAGAGTGTTGAAGTGCTACATAGAACCTATACTTTTGTATGGATGTGAAGCTTACTAATCAAAGAACACGTACATCAGCAGGCTGCCTAAAGACAAAAGATGGAAGAGTCATAATAGAAAAAGATCAAATCTTACCTGTATGGTCAGATTATGTGAAAAACCTTTTATGACGACAACAGAGACGAACACTACGATGTTCAAAATAATAATGAAGGACCAGCAATTTTGAAGATGGAGGTTCAGAATGCTCTTAACCATATGAAATCTGGTAATATCTCCGGTTCAGACAGTGTCACAACAGAAATGATTAATGCTTTAGAAGAATATGGAGTAGATAAAGTTGCCAGTCTGCTTAATACAATATATGATACTGGAAATATACCTCATAGAACCTG
>JACEFZ010013193.1:327500-405000 GCA_014155875.1 Cepaea nemoralis
GCAGTTAGTTGGGACTTGTGACTATTTCTCTAACCTTGTGTTCACTGCAGTGCGGCGCGACAACACACCGAAGTGTGCACGGACCAGGTGTACAATATCTCACTCAGCAGGATGGCTAGTTGGGCCGGTACTAGACTGTGCAGGTTGTTTTCGATCTTTTTGGGTTATAAGAGCCTGATTATAACGCTCTCTGAAGGCAGTCACCGACTATCTTGCTCCATAGATTTCTTCCACTGGCTGTTGCATTGCTTTTCTGATCCGGCAGCTTCTGCAGCTTGTCTTGTTTCAGATGTAGAGGTGTTACCTTTCCTCTGGAGTGAACTAGGCAGGCCGAGAGAGGGATCATGCTGCATGGGCAACACATGATCTCTATATTTTAGCCCAGGCTTTGTGCTATGGAGGGGCAATAACTCCATCCCTGGTCTTAACTGGTCTCGGAATCAAAGCGAGAGGCAACTGTTACGGGTTATAGGTCCCATCAATTGGCGTAGACATGGGGCGCCACGCGTTGCCTCTGACGGTGGGAGACACCTACAGGTGTCACTGATCAGCTACCTCCCGCCTCAAGCTGGACAGCCCCCGGCCAGTTGGGTGCTGATCCGCCACAGCCTGCCTGCTTCAATGGGTGCTTGGGACTAGAACAAAATCTGAATCGCAGGCTGTAAAACCAATGCACCAGCTACTAATAAAAAGAAAAATATAAACCTCAAGTTACGGCTTGCAATCTGGAACGTGAGAACCATGTGTCCAGGATTTTCCACTGACTTGACCAATATTGACGATGTGAGAAAAACGGCTGTGATTGATGCCGAGCTCAATCGTCTTAACATTGATATTGCTGGCCTGCAGGAGACTCGTCCTCGCTGAGGAAGGGCACTCAGGGAAAACAATTACACCTTTTTTTGGAAGGGTAGAGGACAGGCAGAAAAAAGGCAACACGGTGTGGGCTTTGCAGTGAAGAATTCGCTACTGGGAATGATTGAAATTCCAGCAGGAGGAAATTAAAGACTATTATCCCTGCGCTTGGCAACCTCTTGTGGTTTTGCCACCATTATTACTGCATATGCACCGACACTCGATTCCTCTGATGATGTGAAGGATTCGTTCTATGAGGAGTTAGACTCCGTGATCAAGGCAGGTCCAAAATCTGACTACATTTATATGCTCGGTGACTTCAATGCTCGTGTGGGCAAGGACTCGAGTTCATGGCCAGTGTGCCTTGGAAAATACAACATCGGTCAGCATGAATGAAAATGGGCAAAGGCTGCTGGAGCATTGCACCAGAAATGACCTATGTATTACAAACTCCTTTTTTAAAACAAAAGAGCTGCATAAGGTCACATGGAAACATCCAAGATCCGGCCATTGGCACCAGCTGGACTTCATCATCACACGGAGACAACATCTGAACCATATATCATTGACTCGAAGTTACCACAGTGCTGACTGTGATACGGATCATTCTTTGGTTGTTGCAAGGGTTAGACTGAGACCAAAGAGAATCTACACAGCTAAACACAAATATAGCCCCAGGATTAATATTATTAACACTCACGATCCTGAAAAGTGCTTTCAGTTTCAACAGCAACTTGAAGACGCTTTCACTGATACACCAGAAAATTGTACAGTAAATGAAAAGTGGGGTCAATTTAAGGAAACTCTTTATAAAACTGCCGTAGGGGTTTACGGCACTGTGGATCATAAGAGGCAGGACTGGTTTGCGGCAAACAGCCAGACTCTGCAGCCCTTGATTGATAAGAAGAAGATAGCTCTCTTAAGAAACAAGGAAAGACCAACGCGTAACACTCTGAGTGAGCTAAAGCAAGCTAGGAAGGATGTGCAAAAGGCTGCCAGGCAGTGTGCAAATGATTATTGGATCAAGTTATGTGAGTCCATTCAAATCGCAAGTGATAAGGGAAACATCAGAAGCATGTATGAAGGAATAAAGAAAGCCTGTGGTCCAATGATCAAAAGAAGTGCACCATTGAAAGCGTTGACTGGAAAAATCATAACTGATAAGAGACAGCAGATGGACAGATGGGTAGAGCACTATTTGGAGCTTTACTCAAGTGAGACCAAACTAGCGGATGATGCCCTCAACGCCATAGAGGCTCTGACAACTCTTGACCACCTGGACACACTTCTCACCATAACAGAAGTTAAGTGTGCTATAAATGAACTTGCATCTGGTAAGGCTCCAGGTAAGGATGGGATTCCAATAGAGGTTATCAGGAGTGGGCAAGACACACTCACTCTACAGATCCACCAGCTAATAGAGCTATGCTGGCGAGAAGGACAAGTCCCACAGGATTTCAAAGATTCATCATAACACTGTACAAGAACAAGGGCGATCGGAGCGACTGCAACAACTATAGGGGTATCTCACTTCTGTGTATTGTTGGAAAAGTATTTGCCAGAATTGTTCTGCGCAGACTTCAAGTCCTAGGAGATCAAGTCTACCCCGAATCACAGTGTGGCTTTCGACAGAACCGGTCTACCATTGATATGATATTCTCATTGCGACAAATGCAAGAAAAATGCCGTGAACAGAATCAACCACTGTTTATTGCCTTCATCGACCTCACAAAGGCATTTGATTTGGTCAGTCGTGAGGGTCTGTTCAAGGCACTAAAGAAGATTGGCTGCCCACCAATTCTTCTGTCCATTGTGGAATCGTTCCACACAGGCATGAAGGGTATAATCAAGTTTGATGGTGCAACTTCTGAAGAGTTTGAAATCAAGAGTGGAGTTAAGCAAGGTTGTGTACTAGCTCCCACCCTCTTTGGAATATACTTTTCACTTCTACTGAAATATGCCTTTCGTGATCAGGATGGTGGTATATACATTCACTCACGCTCAGATGGCGGCCTCTACAATGCTCAGAGATTGAAGGCCAAGACCAAAATTAGGAGGGTACTGATCAGAGAGTTGCTTTTTGCAGATGATGCTGCAGTTACGACCCACTCTGAGGAAGAATTACAATGTCTACTATCTGCATTCTCCAATGCTTGTTCTGAATGTGGTTTAACAATTAGCAAAAAGAAGACAGATTATGTCACAAGGTGCACATGGGATACCGTCAGTCTTTATTGACGACGCCGAACTAGAGATGGTAGACCATTTTACATATCTAGGATCAGTGGTAAATAGCAAATTATCCCTAGATCAGGAAATCAACATCCGGATTGGTAAGGCAGCAACAACAATGAACAGGTTAAGAAAAAGACTGGGAGAACAGGAAGCTTACTGCCAAAACAAAAGTCCTTGTCTATCAAGCCTGTGTCCTTAGTACTCTTCTTTATGGCAGTGAAACCTGGACAACTTACTCACACCAAGAGAAACGTTTAAACAGCTTTCATATGCGGTGTCTGCGAAGAATTCTTGGTATTAAGTGGCAAGACAACATCACAAATACTGAAGTATTGGAAAGATCAGGTTGTGTGACGGTTTATTTCATGTTCAGTCTTTGTAGACCTAGATGGATAGGACATCTTAGGAGGATGGATGATGGTAGAATACCAAAGGACATCTTTTTTGGTGAATTACAGATGGGTAAGAGATCTCAGGGTCGGCCTCTACTACGATACAAAGATGTGTGTAAGCGGGACATGATTGATACAGGCATTGATAATGCACATTGGGAGCAAGTCGCCGCTGAACGTGTTGCATGGAGGGCAAACATCAGAAATGGAATAAAGACAAAGGAGAAAATTATTGCAGATAAGTCACACACCGAGCGTGTGAGACGTAAGATGGTGCATGAAGGTGGAAATGACCACGTGTTCACATGTTCACCCACTGTGAACGAACATTTACAGCACGAATTGGCCTTACCAGTCACATTCGCTACCGCCATGGGTAAAAGTTATTATGCCTTTTTGAAGCACAAACTATGGTCTGTATAGACAGCCTTTCTTAGTCGTTGCAGCGTCCGAGTTCTCAACTGTCCTAAACCATATCACTGTTTATGCACATAATATGACTAGGTGTACGGCGAATATTCTGACAGCATCATCTCACAGAATCACCATCAGATAGGCATCCTGTTCCAGCATGTAGATGCGCTGATGCTTCTCATTGGCGCGGGGCAGTCAGGTCGATCGGTGTTAATTGCCTATTGGACGAGGAGTATATTACAAAGCCCGGTGTTTCTGAGACTATGTCAGATATCTGCTATGGTCCTTTGGTCTACCGTCAACTCCCAGTGTGTCGCACTGTCGAGGATGTACGGTAAGTTGTTGCAGGGTAGGTGGCATAACCTTCTGCTTCCTGTCCGGCTTTGCGCAAGTACATCAGCTCGGACCTTGCTTCGGTTGTCTTGTTCACCGCTAGTCTCGCTACACCCACTTTGGCTGCCAGCTCAGTGAACATTCTGTTGTGGCTCCATGTGAATCGACCGTGCCCGAGGGCTACCTTATACACTGCCAGTATGAATGCGAGAGACAGCCCCCTCGACAGAGAGGAAATGCTGCATTGTAGGACATTCCCCATGTAGCCAGGTAATCAGTTGATGATAGGATCATCGTAAAGCGGTCTGACAATAAAATTTAGTTACAAATATGACATGTGCTATATGTCGGTCCATGTCAGGGATCTTTGTAAGGCCCCTTACCTTGACACCGACTAACCTTGTTGATACTGCAGCACAACCTCGTGCACTATCTAGTCATCGACTCCTTCGGGAATAGTCTGGCCGGTCATGTCTGTGCGTCCAAGGGATAAATCCTGCACTACGACAGAATATTGTCCTGTCCGAAGCCTGATTTATTGGATTTTCCCAACACTGCTGAAACACACTGCATTCCCAACACTGCTGCAACACACTGCATTCCCAACACTGCTTCGAATTTCATGGATTTCTGGGCAGAGTTGCTAGCGCCGTCAGTTTTCCACTTCCTTCCTGCTCCTGGATGGACTAGAAATAGCGAACATACCGACCCAGAGACAGCAACACACACAGACAAACAGGCATACAGAAATAACGATGGATGGAATGACGGATACATGGATGGATTGATACATAGACAGATGTATGGACCCGCCGACCGACCGACCGACCGACAGAAAGACCGAACGAAAGAACGACCGATCGACCGACTGAACGACAGAGACAACAGACAGACAGACAGATCGATCAAAGAAATACACCATACGGCAATGATGGCACCAAGTGCGTGGGATGACACCACAAGCTATTGCACCTGGTGACATCAGATGAGCTAACATCTTTTGTCAGTGTTTGATCGATAACTGCATGAGTTCTTTCCTCTGTGTCTGGGCCTCTGTCAGAACGTATTCCTGCCTCACTTTGTCAGTCCAAACTTTCCCGCTGTATCCCAGAAATGACTGCGTGTAACATGTGTGAAGTGCTAACTAATACAACTCTTATAAGATTCTGTGATGTATGAGGTATCCCATAAACATCTCATCTACACGAAAGGAAACTCCCAGCTGCAACTTTCTAGAGGTAGACACCAGTGTGTGGCAAGTACAGTTCAAGCAACAAATATCCACAGGAATTAGTGGATAATTCTGTTTCTGAGCAGACCAGGGCACCGACTTTTCCTGACAGCGAGAAACCCGTGAAACTCTGACATAATAAACCACCCATGGGGATGTGGAAGATAAGTAGAAACCACCACAAGAATAAGTTAATGGGCAAGTCTTGGATATGGATATACAGTGACATCTTCTGACACTTCATGTCAGGTTTAGAGTGGATAATCTGACGTTAATACCGTTTGAGCGATCATAGGCATGATATTGTATGACTACCGTGTGATTAATCTGATGATGTGATCGTTCATGAATTGTGTCTGAGTGTCTGTATGGTAGACAGTAATCACTGACATGATGTTGTATATGGTAGAGAGCAATCACTGACATGATGTTGTATGTTAGAGAGCAATCACTGACATGATGTTGTATGCTAGAGAGCAATCACTGACATGATGTTGTATATGGTAGAGAGCAATCATTGACATGATGTTGTATGTTAGAGAAAAATCACTGGCATGATGTTGTATGGTAGAGAGCAATCACTGACATGATGTTGTATGGCAGAGAGCAATCACTGACATGATGTTGTATGGTAGAGAGCAATTACTGACATGATGTTGTATGGTAGAGAGCAATCACTGACATGATGTTGTATGGACACTTCCTCAGAGTCACATTGTCATGATATTCTAAGAATACCGTTAGAGCAATCACTTACATTTTCTTGTATGAATACCGTTATAACAATCACAGATATTATTTTGTTTAAATACCGTTAGAGCAATTACTGACATTTTTTGTATGAATACCTTTAGAGTAATTACTGGCATCATCTTGTATGAATACCTTTAGAGTAATTACTGGCATAATCTTGTATGAATACCGTTCGGGAATTACTGACATCATCTTGTAAAAATACCGTTAGGGCAATTACTGACATCATCTTTTATGAATACCGTTAGAGCAATCACTGACGTTATCTTGTATGAACATCGTTAGAGCAAACACTGATATTATCTTGTTTGAATACCGTTAGAGCAAACACTGACATTAATTTGTTTGAATACGGTTACAGCAATAACTGATAATAAGTTCTTTGAATACCGGTAGAGCAATCACTGACATTATCTTTTTCTTTGAATACTGTTAGAACAGTCACTGACATGATCTTGTGTAAATATCGTTAGAGCAATCACTGACATTATCTTGTTTGTATACCGGTAGGGCAATCACTGACATTATCTTGTTTGAAAACCGTTAGAGCAGTCACTGACATTATCTTGTATGAATACCTTTAGAGTGACCACAGATAACATTTTGTAAGAATACCGTTAGAGAGACCCCAGCTGTCATCTTGTTTGAATACCGCTAGAGCGACTACATATATCATCTTGAAGGTTAATTACTTCTTCACGACTCTAAATTCATTTGTGTCGTTTGTATTCTGATACTTAACATCAGCATTGATACAGTTCCCAACAAGCAGCCCCTGTGCAGAACTTCGCTCCCATTCCTGTCGAGAAGACGCTCGATCCTTTACGAATTCCACAGCCTTTTGCATGTTCATGCCCAGCGTGTGGCAATGCCCCGTGTTCATCTTCGTGCTCGCCAACACCAGCCATTTCTTCCAGCTACCATGGCTTCCATCAGTTGTTTCCACGCCACTTTGCCATTTAATTTGGCCATCGTATTTTAGATGGTGCATCCCTTACTACATGGCGCAGATAAGAGACAACTACTGTTAGTATCTGTCCGTTGGCTTTGAAGTTCATTCTTGAGTTTTCTATGGCCAAGTAACGGGGGTATATTATTTAATTCCATACTTAGTAGAGACTCGGCTGGCACTGGTGTCAGAATGTCGCCACAACAACATCGTGGGATGTGTTTTCGGCCGTTGGTAAGACAGGAAAAGGAAGAGGGGTGGGGTGAAAACATGCCTAGCCTAGGCACTGTATGGTATCTGCTTGGGTGATGATCATTCTGAACCAGGATAACAGGCTAGCCCGCCACACACCAGCTATAGTAGTAAAGAAAACAAACACATATCAGATAGTAAAGCCACCCTATGAAGAACCGATTTGAAAACTTAGCTATGGGGCGGTTGAAAAGAAGTAGTTTCATCCACCAGGCCAAACAACTCTGCAGAGAAACCATCGATCTTTCCACAGTTGGTATCCCCCTGACAACCATTCCAGAGCGAACCCCGTGGAAAGATGAACATAGAATATCGCTACAAATCCAGTCAAAAGTGAGAGGAATATTTGACAAGGAAGAACAGTGTACAGCGCAGAACAGCCACTCTCAGCTTCCTTGATGATGAATACCCACAGGACCTATGGATCCGAGTTTACACAGATGGGTCAGCACAAAATGTTGTTCGAAATGGAGGAGCAGGAGTGTACATAGAATACCCAAATAATACTAGAGACACGGCCAGAATTCCAACAGGAAAGTACTGCCTTAACTATGATGCTGAAATTGAGGCAATCAAGATAGCCACAGAGAAATTACAAAATACCAGCCATGGTACACAACCTGTGGTGATATTGACAGATGCAAAATCCGTAATAGAGGCGCTCCTGTCTGGCAAATTGCCAGTTCTGAGGACACTACTTTCTGAACTTAGCAGTCAGCGTAAGATCACCATACAGTGGATACCATCCCACTGTGGAGTCCCCGGAAACGACAGAGCTGATCGATTGGCTAAGGAAGGAGCAAAAGAAGAACAACCTGATGTGCCTATTACATACCACCAAAAGAAAAGAGTGATCAAATGAGACAGAAGGCCACCAAACCTTACTCAAGACGACTACCACGTTATGGACAGACCAGAACAGGTCATTCTTCTTCGCCTCAGAACAGGACACAATAGATTACGCAACCACATGTATACAAAATTCAAGATTGGTGACTCAGCCATGTGCACATGTGGTTTGGCGTCGCAGACAGCAGAGCACATACTCCAGGATTGCCCAAACTACAACATATCCAGGCGAACCTTCTGGCCTAGAGAGACAACAGTGGAAGATAAACTCTATGGACCGCTGAATGAACTAAAAAAGACTGTTGGATTCATATGAGAGACAACATTGCAGTTATAAGCATATTTCAGGCGAACGAAAAAAGAAGTAGCAGAAGAAGATAGTAAAGAAAACAAACACATATCAGACTGCGAGGAACTATCCTGGCATGAGAAGTAATGACACAGGCATCAAGCATGTGTGTGCTTGTGTGTTATGCGTGTGTGTGGGGGAGGGGAGGGGAGGAGGTTATATATCTGTTCTCATATATTTGTCTTTAAGCTTGTAACAAGATTTGTTCATCTGGTGATAGTGTTCTGACATATTCATCGTCAAGATATCTCTTGTTCTAAGGAGTATATGTAGTTGTTAGTGTGTTAATATTTGTGGTTTAGGATCTGTGAGTTTGATAGTTGGCTACCTGATAATATGATAAACACCCAATTCGACAAACCCATAGATGACAACAGACATTGCTGCTACTGTGTTCATATTGAGTGCCCGCCACAAGATAAATGAATGCCCTCACACGGGGCGTTTCAAAGCAGCCCGCAGGTGTGTCTGCCAGTTCTTATATCATTCGGATCTGAGACATCACAGCCCCTCTGTGGCAGTCATGTACAACTCCTGAAGTCAAACGTAGAATTTGACTTTGGTACAGACATCTATTTCATGTAACTGAATACAAATGGTTTTTATCACGACAGTTGCTGTAACTAACGATTGACTGGAACACAGCCATAGATCTGTTGTCTCGAACAACGTCAGCGATCACATTGTTCTTGACTTGACTTAAAAAACAAAAATTCCAAATTCGGCCTCGTTCAACCTGCTTCTATCAGAAGTGGTTATTGTTGAGGTCCGTGGTTTTTGTGGGCTTATTTACGCTGATTCTTGTCTTGTGCGCTCTTACGAGTTGGTCCTGATCCGGACTGGTTTTATCGGCTTTTGTGTCTGTGACGTTAGCTGGGGAAGGGGGAGGGTGGTGTTTGGTGGCGGCTGTCTTTTGTGCCGGTCTGCTCTGGTGGTGTCTTTTGTTAGTGAAGGCTGTTGGTTCGTCTGGCTTGACTGGTTGCAGTCCTTATAAGGACTTTTTATTTGGTATTTTTGCCTCCTTTTTTGTGTATTGCATGTAGAAGATTTTCGATGATTTTATTTTCCTCCTTGCGCCTGTTTTCACTTTCCATTTTGAGTTTCTGTTGCCTTTCGATTTCATCCTCTGCGGTCAGTCATGGCATGAAATCTCCGTCTTCTATATAGTACGTGTAGCCGGGCCCGTCCTCAGGGTCATAGTGTCTATCTGGGTATTCTACCGGTCTCCTGAGTTTATCGGGCTTCTTTTCTTTTTCTTCCCAGCGCCTTCTGAATTCCTGGCACCTGAGTTCCTCAATCTTGCCGATTCTAGTAGCTCCTCCAAGGTGGGCCCCTGGGGCCTCTCCGTGCCGTCATCAGGGTGCTCATCTCAATTTTCTTCAGATGTCTGGTCAAATATTGGTTTCCCATTGACGGTCTCGGGCGTCGTGGTTGGCTTCTGGCTTTAGCTTGCGGTTCAGGCTCGGTCTCTTGGTTTTCATCTTGCGGTTGTTCTGTGATTTTTTTGTATGGCTTCTGTTGGTTTGTTTTGGAGAAGTTCCATTTTAGCTGTTTACAGTTCTCGCTCTGATTTAATGGTTTGTAGAATTTCTTCGTTATCCTTCTTTATCCGTGCCATATGTACCACTTCTTCCTTGATGTTTTGCTGGATCTCCTTCATTTCTGCCAGTAGTTTTTCGTTTTCGCTGGTCGGAATCGGCGTTAGCAGTGCCTTGACTTGTTTCTTCAACTCGTCTATCTGTTTTTGCAGTTGATCCCTTTCAGCTTGTGATATACATGTGGCTGTGTCGCACCTCCGCATTGCGTCCTTATATGGAGTCTCTGTAGTGATGGCGAACTTTAAGACGTCTCTGTGTCTTTGAAGGTGCGGACAGCCCAAGTATCTTGCTCCATGCTTGCCCAGGCAGTTGGAGCACTTTCTTTTGTTGTTGGGTGCTCGGAAGTCCGTGTCCAGCTTGGCCAGAGAACACTCCTTGAGGGCGTGGTGATCGGCGCAGTCCGGCAGATTTCCGCCTTACTGCGACATGCTGCTCTGCTGTGGCCGGCCCTCTGGCATCTGGAACATTGGTTGACTCGAGGGATGAATCTCTCTGGCTGTTGTATTTTCTTGTTGATTGATACTGTGGTCGGCATCTCGCTGCCCTCTGTCGTCACCACCGCCAAGGTTGTAGGAATCTTGCAGCAGGTGAGGAGCCGCTCCGCCTTCAAGAATCGAATGTGGAGGTTCTCTTCGCGTAGCTGCTTCAAGATTTCTTCGTCTGATAGCTCCACTTGGATACGCTTGACAACCCACTTGATTGTCGATGAGTCGGTGTTTCCCACTCTGGTGTCTTTCTCCTCTCTCTACTTCTCAGTAGGTTTAGCTCTTGTTTGTGGTAGGTTGTCGTCTTCCTTCCTCGTGGTAGCTTCGTTAGAGGTTGCTTGAGGTTCTTGTTGTTTGCTGCAGCTCGCAGGTAGATTCTCTCCGCTCGTCTTCTTGTCGGCTCCCACGCTGCACATCTTGGATGCCACGTGTCTTTTGGTGTTCTTGCAACGTGCCATTTTCCCTCGTATCATGCTTCTTGACTTGTTCACGTGACTTGTCTTGTTAGCGCTCGCACAACGCATTCCTCTTTATACCTATGATAGCAGTGACATGACGTCAGAGGAAAGCACGTTAAGAGCGGAGGTGAAATGTGCGCAGAGGATGCATAACATGAGAAGGAGAAACGTGGTGAGAAATGAGAATGTTAGGACACAAGTTGGTGGAATACGAATGCTAGATTTCACGAAAATATCAGCTGAAATGGCTAGGCCATCTATCACGATCATGAAGAGAAAGTGCTCCACACAAAGCAATATCACCCAGTTTGCAGCGAGAAAAGCCAAAGCTAACTCATCAAGTGGTGTGTGGACTGCTTCTCTGGAGCATCTCGTAATGAGAGTCTATGATGCGCATTCCAGAATTCCTTGCAGAACAACATTCATATCGTGAATCTGCAGGAAAAGTAGGAAAATAGGAGAAGGAGGAGGGAGAAAAACATAACAGGGAAGGAGGAGGAGGAGGAAATGAAGAAGAAGAAGCAGAAGAAGAAGAAGAAGAAGAAGAAGAAGAAGAAGAAGAAGAAGAAGAAGAAGATGAGGAAGAGGAGGAGGATGAGGTGGAGGAGGACAAGTAAAAGGAAAGAAGAAGAAGACAAGAAGAAGAGGAAGGTGCGTTAACGTACACAAAGGTTTACAGTCTCCTCCGTGTAAATTCCAGTACAACGTTGCATTTGACGTCGAAGCAATCAGGTAACCGTTAAAACTTTAAACAGCTTGAAACAGACAAAAAATAGGTTCTTGATTTTCTGGCCACAAACCAGTGAACAGATAAAAACACAGACAATTAATAGTCTCCTTGTCAGCAATGGCTGACACATCTCGCGAGTTTTTCATGTTTTGGTCCGTCGATCCACCGATGAAAAACATCCCAAGAGAAATGGTCGAAAATGCTGTGTCGATTGGTAGACACAACCAAAGACTAATAGTCAGTCTTACAGTCCTACTGTCTAGCTGTTGATTCGAAATCTGAAGCCACAAGATATTTACCGTAGCGCAAAAATAGTGGACCACTGGGAGGGATAGCAATACTGTAAATGGTGTGGTAAAGCGCCGTCTTACCGCGACAATTGTCCGATTTTAACCCCCAGTGGTGACAGGATACTTTTCTCATACAAGGACATATCTAGAGTGGACCTTATGAAATGATCGCTGATAATGTTAGGTCTTGTGTAAGAATGAAAGGCCGATGTCAATAGAACTGGTGACTCCACCTTACAATGCTGTGGTCAAGGTTATGTGAAGGCATACTATTGTTATAATACACAGCTTCTGACAAGGTATAGCGTTGGCTTTTATAAACAACATCCTTGTTTATACAGATTGTACAAGGCGGGAGAGGAATGTTATACATGGGAGAGAGGAATGTTATACATGGGAGACAGGAATGTAATATATTGGAGAAAGAAATGTTAGACATGGGAGAAAGAAATGTTATATTAGGGAGACAGGAATGTTATTTATGGGAGAGATGAATGTTATATATGAGGGAGATGAATGTTATATATAGGAGAGAGGAAAGTTATATATGGGAGAGAAGAATGTTATACATGTGAAACAGGAATGTTATATACGGGACACAGGAATGTTACATATGGGAGAGAAGAATGTGATACATGAGAGAGACGAATTTTGTATTTGGGAGAGAGGAATGTTACATCGGGGAGACTAGAATGTTATACATGTGAGAGAGGAATGTTATATTGGGGGGACATAAATGTTATAATGGGAGAGAGGAATGTTATACATGGGAGAGAGGGATGGTATATATGGGAGAGATGAATGTTATATATGGGAGAGAGGAATGTTGTATATGGGAGAGAGGAAAAGGTATATATTGGAGAGAGGATTCTTTTATTGGGGAGATAGGAATATTATACATGGGAGAGAGGAATGTTATATTGGGGAGACAGGAATGTTATATATGTGATCGAAGAATGTTATACATGAGAGACAGGAATGTTGTATATGGGAGACAGGAATGTTATATATACTAGAGATAAATGGGAGACAGGCATGTTATATATGGAAGAGAGGAATGTTATAAATGGAAGACATGACTGTTAGTTATGAGAGATAGAAATGTTATATATGGAATTGATAAATGCTATACATGGGAGAGATGATTGGTATACATGGGAGAAAGGAATGGTATATATGGGAGAAAAGAATTTTATATATGTGAAAGAGGAATGTTATATCAGTGAGACAAGAATGTTAAATATGGGAGAGTGGAATGTTATATTGGGGAGACAGGAATGTTATATATCAGAGAGAGGAATGTTATACGTGAGGGAGAGTAATGTTATATATGAGAGAGACGAATGTTACATTTGGGAGAGAGGTATGTTACACCGGGGAGACTAGAATGTTATACATGGGAGAGAGGAATGTTATACATGGGAGCGAGGGATATTATATATGGGAGAGATGAATGTTATATATGGGAGAGATGAGTATAGTATACGGGAGAGAGGAAAGGTATAAATTGGGGAGAGGA
Source organism: Cepaea nemoralis (assembly GCA_014155875.1). Taxonomy (NCBI): domain Eukaryota; kingdom Metazoa; phylum Mollusca; class Gastropoda; order Stylommatophora; family Helicidae; genus Cepaea; species Cepaea nemoralis. The sequence continues at coordinate 341,193 of JACEFZ010013193.1, forward strand.
ATCTATAATTGGGGAGACTGGAATATTATCCACGGGAGAGAGTAATGTTTATATTGGGGAGACGGGAATGTTATATATGTGAGACAGGAATTTTATATATTGGAGGGAGGCATGATATACATGGGAGACATGAATATTATATATGGGAGAGAGAAATGTCATATATTGGAGAGAAGAATGTTATAAATGGGAGACAGGAATGTTATATATATATATATATATATATATATATATATATATATATATATATATATATATTGTATGTAGCTGGAGTTTTAAAAAGAACACATTGATATACACAGCATCACGATTGAATTAGGTAAAACTTTGATTATTTAAAAATCAAGAGAGCTGGGAAAACACGTCCACCCGTAGCCGGAAACCGGAGAGAGAGAGAGAGAGAGAGAGAGAGAGAGAGAGAGAGAGAGAGAGAGAGAGAGAGAGAGAGAGAGAGAGAGAGAGAGGGAGAGAGAGGAATGTTGTATATAAGGGAGAGAAAAGTCATGTGAGAGAGAGAGAGAGAGAGAGAGAGAGAGAGAGAGAGAGAGAGAGAGAGAGAGAGAGAGAGAGAGAGAGAGAGAGAGAGAGAGAGAGAGAGAGAGAGTAATCTATTGTTTGTGAGACTAAATGTTACACATGCGAGACAGGAATGTTATATTTGGGAGACAGGAATGTTATATTTGGGAGAGAGGAATATTATACACGGGAGACAGGAATGGTATACATGGAAATCGCGGATGTTATATATGGGAGAGAAGCATGTTATATATGGGAGAGAGGAATGTTATACATGGGAGACAGGAATGCTAATTATGGGAGACAGAAATGTATACAAATGGGAGAGAGTTATGTTATACATGGGAAAGTGGAATACTATACATGGGAGTCAGGAATGCTATACATGGGAGACAGGAATCTATATATATAAAAGGCAATGTGTATCCGGATGTATTTGATGCGTTCGCGAACGGTCCATCCGATTGAGATGAAATTTTCTACATGCTTTCTTTTCATTCCCGTGCAGCCAACTGTCACAGTTTGTTAGTGTACAAACAGCTATTTACTTACTAAAATTTAATATTTTAATTTACATTATCATTTATATATATAGCGAGGGGATTTAACTCAAGAAAAGTTATATCAAGGGGCATAACTTTTAATAGCATTGCTATATATTTTATATATAGATTGTTGCATTGTTATCAAAGGTTTATAAACTCTTTTTCTACAGTTATTTACAGGCATGTGCGTTATAATAAATAATAATAAAATCTTTAAGGCATTTTCAAAGTTTTCATAAAAATAATGCATCTATTTAAATAGTGAACATTTTCTAACCCATCTTTTCATATTCAAAGAAGTTATCTACAGTCATGTTGTTGATTCTTCTGCGTTCATCCGGAGGTTTTTTTTTTCTTTTTTCGGACGTGACTGCGTTGTGCCTGTTTACAGCAGAGCTGCGTTCTTGCGCCGTTAGGCCGACACATCCGACTTCTGCGGGCATTTGTTGACCGGGTTAACAGTTTTCATTAAAAGTAATGGATGGTGTGTGGAAGGACATTCTTAAGTTAATTTTGTTTTTGTTCATACTTTATGCATAATATGTAAGTATATTTTGTAATTTGTTGAAACGCATTGCACACCGATTCGACACACAAACGCCGTGTTAAACAGCCCTATACAAATACCATACACACAGCACGCCTGTTAAAATACTAAAATGACATTGTTTTTGTATACAATTAACGTTTTTAGTTGGCCGCGTGTGCGGTGTGAAAGAGACCATATGGTGTGTGGAAGGACATTCTTAAGTTAATGTTTTTTTTTTGTTATATGAATTTAATGAGAAGCTTCCCGGCCAGGGGCCGGGCGAAGCCGCGCCGGGTCAGACAGATAGACAGACAGACAGATAATCGGGAACGGGAGCTTATATGACTACTTATATGAATTAAATGAGATGCTCCCCACAAGAGACTGGGCGAAGCCGGACCGGGTCAGAAAGACAGACAGACAGACAGACAGACAGACAGTCGGGAACAGGAGCTTATATGACTACTTATATGAATTAAATGAGATGTTCCCCACCAGGGGCTGTGCGAAGCCGGGCTGGGTCAGACAGACACTCAGACAGACAGACAGATATATAGTAGGGAACGGGAACGGGAGCTTATATGACTACTTATATGAATTAAATTAGATGCTCCCCACTAGGAGTTGGGCGAAGCCGGGCCGCGTCAGACAGACAGACAGACAGACAGACAGGCAGACAGACAGACAGACAGACAGACAGACAGACAGACAGACAGACAGATCCCCGCCAGGGCCTGGGGGAAGCCGGGCCGGGTCGGCTAGTATTATATATGGGAGACAGGAATGTTATATATGGGAGAGATGAATGTTATATATGGGAGAGATGAATGAGTTATATAGGAGAGAAGAATGTTATACATGGGAGACTAGAATGTTATACATGGGAGAGAGGAATATTATATTGGGGAGACATGTATTTTATATATAGGAGAGGAAAATGTTATAAATTGGAGAGAGGAATGTTATATATGGGAGACAGGACTGTTATATATGAGAGACAGGAATATTATATATATATATATATATATATATATATATATATATATATATATATATATATATATATATATATATATATATATATATATATATATGAGAAAGGAATATTAAAAACGGGAGACATGAATATTATATATGGGAGACATTATATGGGAGACATGAATAATATATATGGGAAATATGAAAATGATATATGTGAAGCATGAATATTATAAATGTGAAATATGTGTATTACACATGTGAAACATTAATAGTATATATGGGAGACATGAATATTATATATGATAGACATGTATATTATATATGTGAAACACGAATATTATATATAGTTGTTGCGTATCCCTTACGGGACGTTGCAGTCAACACCAGCATATTTCAGCTGCTGTTGATGTAATAGGCAAGTGTTTCGTTCAGTAGTTTGCCATTCCTTTCTGAACGACCGGCTCCCATAACACAAGGCGACACGGTCTGGTGCACAAATCGGTCGCAGCTGAGCTTCGAACGCCTGGTACCCGGCTCTCGAACCGCGTTCGCAAGCATTTTGCCACTGAGCTTGCTGAGACGGAATATTATATATGTGAGACATAAATATTGCATATGGGAGACATGCATATTATATTTGGAGTTATGATTAAAATATATATGGGAGACATGTACATTATATATGGAGTTATGATTAATATATATATGGGAGACATGTATATTATATATGGAGGTATGATTAATATATATATGGTGAGACACGTATATTATATATGGAGTTATGATTAATATATATATATATATATATATATATATATATATATATATATATATATATATATATATATATATATATATATATATATATATATATATATATATATATGGTGAGACATGTATATTATATATGGAGTTATGATTAATATATATATGGGAGACATGTATATTATATATGGAGTTATGATTAATATATATATGGGAGACATGTATATTATATATGGAGTTATGATTAATATATATATGGGAGACATGTATATTATATATGAGAGACATGAATATTCTTCCTCTTCTTCTTTGCGTTCATCCGGATTGTATTTTTCAGATGTGATTGCGGTGTGTCTTGTTAGGCACCCTTGGGTCAAAACCCTCAGGCCAACACATCCGACTTTTAGCATGCTGCTTTGACCAGGTTAGCATTCCTGGAGACATGAATATTATAATTGAGAGACAGGAATATTATATATGTGAGACATGCATTGTATATATGGGAGACATGTATATACTATATGGGAGATATGAATATTATATACGAGATACATGAATATTATATGTGGGAGACATGAATACTGTATATGGGATGCATCAATGTTAAGTATGGGAGCCATCAATATTACAAATTGGAGACATCAATATTGTATATGAGAGATATAAATATTATATAATGGAATGCGTGAATATTATATATGGGAGACATGAATACTACACAATATTGTACTCGAATTCATTCATTCATTCATTCATTCATTCATTCATTCAGTAGCATGTCCTTTGCAGAACTTCGCTCGCATAATAGCCTTCTGAAAAACCTTTCGATCATAAGCAAGATATCCCGCTTCCGATACAGTCATTTGGAGATCATCCGCCACATCCTGCACCCATGTTCTCTTTGGCCATCCTGTTCTTCCCTTCCCAGGCTCTATTATTGTTCTCTCCAAACTTTCGCGACGTTTCAAGTGACCAAAATATTTAAACTTTCTTTGTTGTATCGTCTTTAATAGCCAACCTTCTTCAATATTCAGATCTTGAAGTATGGATGCATTTGTTCTTTTCTTTATCCAAGATATTCTTTGAACTCTTCTATAACATTTATATTCAAAGGAATTTACGCGCTGTTCAGCTTGTTTAGTAAGTGTCCAGGTCTCAGAGGCGTAATTATTCATTGGCAACACAGTGTTCTCGGGGCACATGAATATTTTACACGATAAACATTAATATTGTACATGGGTGTGACAAAGAAATGTGTTGCGTTGCTCACCATTATCTGGGTTCTCTTGTAGATAGCGTGTGCTTACAGCATCCTGTTCAAGTTATTTGCATTTTTAAAAACAATTCGTTGCAGTCAACTCCAACATTTCTTGACTGTTTGGGATTTACTAGACGAACTTTAAGTTCAGTAGTTTGCCTTAGCTTTCCCAAATACCGACGCCCATACCGTTGAGATCAACGCAAGGCGATCTGATTCCAAGTCTACTGCAGATGATTTCGAACCCTTAGCTTGGTATATCGGGGAATTGTGAACCGCGTTCCCGACCCCTAAGCCACAGCGCCGACATAACATTCTGCACATATTTTAATTTGTAGACAGAACAAAAAATGCAAAGCGCCCTGTTCCTCGCATTGAGGCATATTTAGTAAATGGTGGAAGCCCCAAGTCTTTCCGCCATATGGACATCCCATGAGTGGTGCGGCTAGAATGGCGCCGGTCGCCTTTATTTCCCACAACATTTCCAGATACCTGTATTTGGCTAGGTCGACCTTGAAATCCAGGATAAATAGAAATCACGGGACTCCATGGGGATTCGAAGAGGCGGACACCCATCCGGCATTCGGGTGCCCTAGCCACTGTGACAGGGCGGCTGCCTGGAACTGTGTGGCCTATGAATAATTAAACAGTGTCAAGGCGATGTAATGTGCCTGTCATTGTGAGCAGAAGTTAATGCTCTCTCTAGCTGTACAGTCACGCACTGCGCGGACACTCCTGACACCTCCCACACAGCTCCAAGTGTCTTCACTTCTTCACTGGCAGATAGTTGGCACCTTCAACTGCCCTATCCGAATTCTGATGTCTGTTGATTGCTTGTGTTTATCAATTGTATCCCAGTTATTTTGTCTGTACTTTGTTTTGGTTTAACTGTTCTATCCGAATTGTTAGGTCTGACGTTTCCTTTTTTAACTGATCTACCATAATTAACTCTGTCGTTTCCTTTGGTTTAACTGCTCTACGGAAAAAAAAAACAGTTTGCTTTGATTTAAAACCTCTTTAGAATTGTTAGTAGTAAGGTCCTTACTACTATTGTTAAGCATGTAGTTTGCTTAGATTCGATAGCTCTATGAAGTGATAAGACTGTCGTTTGCTTATATTGGATAGCTCTCTGAAGTGGTAAATCTGTAGCTTGGTTTAGCTTAACAGCGATCTCCGAAATATTACGTCTGTTGTTTGCTTTTGTTAAAAACTCTCTTCGAACTTTTGTCTTAAGTTAACTTTGCGTTAAAAGCTGTCAGAATGGTTAAGTGTTTTTTTTGGTTTGTTTGTTTTGATTTGGTTTATCAGCTCTCTCATAATAGTTAAGGCCTTAGTTTGCTTTGTTTTAACATCTCTGTCTAAAATTGTTACTACTGTAGTTTGATTTTGTTTAACAGATCTGTCAGAAGTGTTAAGCTCTCTCCTATTTCTTATGTTTTTAACATTCTATGGTTTAACAGCTCTGTCAGAATGATTAAGTCTCTAGTTGGATATTGTTAAACAATTTCACCACTTGTTCACATATAACAATCCATAGCCTACTAAACACATTCCTGTTGTAGAAATGCCAGTTCGTCAAGTGCGCCTCTGAGATAGACTTGACCAGTTCTCACAACCAGACAAATCTGGTACACACTGTTCAATGTCCACACCGTACTGTTCATCTCAGAATTCACAAAGATAAAAATCTGAGTCATATGTGAAAGTGCTTCTAAACAATGTTTTTTGCAATAATTAACTCTCTTGGCCGATAGCGAAGGTGGCTACAATTTGATCCACGGTCTTGGATGCTATCTTAAAATCTGGATAAAAGATGTGAAAATATCGCAAAGTGGTTCTTTTCATCCAGCTATTCAACATGCGTAACCTTTGACGTCTCTTTAAACACCCCGCTTTCTCGGTCGTGTACTCTCCGCCTCTACTCTGTATAAACATTGTAATTTTCTCACACTTTTCCTCAGCATACTAGGCAACTTGACTTACATAACACCTTTCTCCGAGACACATTTCTCCGAGGAGAAATTTCCAAATGTCATGGTTGAGAACACCGTGACAAATCTATGAACACATTTATTATTAGGTACAGTTTTCTTAGGTAATCAATTAAATATGAGTCGCTGAGACAGTGGATATAACTGAAGACGGGGAAGTTACTGGTACTTATCGAAACTTGATGTGAGCAAGAAAAATAATTAGACATTAGAGAAGACTTGACTATTTTCTTCGGTTTCTTCTTTTAGTCCTACATTTTGGTTTGTCTACATTTTCTATGATTTTCTATCATTGTCAAATAATACTAAGGAAAAAAAAAAAACACACACGCGCGCACGCGCTCGCGCACGCGCACGCGCACATGTACACACACACACACACACACACACACACACACACACGCAAAGGGCCTTCAAGTGAAAATCTTAAATGATTTTATTTTTGCTGAATATATTCTGAACGAGTAAAGAACAAATGTATCAAATTTCGATGTAGTCACCACTGCGTTCAATGCAAGTCCTCCGTCGCCGATAAAGTGCTTGGATTCTTGTAGAATAAAATTATCTTGGTCTCGTGTGTAACCACTCATACACCACCTGCTGGATCTCTTCATCGGACTGAACAGTCTTTCTTCCCAATGACTCTTTGAGGTGTCCAAACAGGTGAAAATCACTTGGGGTTAGGTCTGGCGATTAAGGGGGATGTGGTACACACTGAAAATATAGGTCTCCCATGGTTTCAACCGGTACACCGGGGTTTATGGGGTCAAGCATTGTCATGTTGCAAAAGGATACCTTTACTCAGAAGTCCACGTCGTTTAGATTTTATTGCGAAGATGATTCCTGAGAAGACATTTATTTATACGTATTACTGGTGACAGTTTTCCATCTTGGCATGCTGTGCTCTAAAATAGCACCTCGTTCATCCCAAAAGAGAGTCAGAATAACCTTCCCTGCATATGGCTACGTGCGAAAAGTCTGTGGTTTCGGTGACGAGGGATGGCGCCATTCCTTGCTTGCTCTCTTTGTTTTCTGCTCATTGTAGTGAACCCAGGTTTAATCTCCTGTAACAATTCTTAATAGGAAACCATCACCTTCTGGTTCAAAGCACTGTAGAAGTTCTCGACAAGCATCAACGGGTAGTCGTTTCAATTCTGGAGTATGCAACCGTGACTTCCACCTTGCAGACACTTTGCAGTACTATAGCACATAATGGATGATGTGGTGTGCTGAACCTCGGCTGATGTCAAGATGTGAGGCAATGTCACTCAACGTCAATCGGCTGGTTTACTGTACGGGGTCTTCAACGGCTGCAATCGACTCTGGGGTTCACTATTCGGTATGCCTAACCCGGTCATGAACAGTCTGTCACAGAAGTCAAGACAGTTTTGAAACTTCCTACTCTACTCATACACTTGCTGGACTGACAGGCATGCATCAACATACTGGACTTTCATTCCCCTCTCACATGCTATAGGTTTCACTCCCTTCAGTGATAAAAAATAACGGAACGCTGCTTCTCCATGGTGTATGTCAAACGTGGGGCGGTCATATTTAAACTGCCATTATTACAACACCATGTTCGCCTACACCGTGATGTAACGTGCTTAACACTCTTGACATCCTTAACAACAATACTTACATGTTATAAGACAATTGTAGGGTTATTGTAATTTCTATCACAGTTTTAAGGTTGTCATTTGAAGCTTACTCCTGTATGTATATATTGTTTTTATTCAGATAAGTCACTCATACAGTTATAAATATGTTCAAATCATGAGAAATTACGGTGTACAGGATTGGTTGGTTGGTTCGGCTGTGAACTCTCTGTAAGACTAAGTGTTAAGGCTTCGGACAGGTGCCTCGGCAGTCAGATGGTCTTAGCAGTGAAAGTTGAACTGGCATCTATCGCAGTCAAATTCGCCTAGAGACTGTCTTCCCGACCAGGTTACCAGAGTACCATCTCCACATGGACACTGTTGCACAACTCTCTTTCCCCTCTCCATTCTCAGAATTCTGCAACAACGGTACGAGAAGTTCCCATCTACAGAGAGGACATACCCGGCTGCGACCAGCTCATGATGCAGCACAGCCAGCGCCCACGCATTAGCTGGGATAGACCTCGGCAGGTCATGTTCTCACCACGGATTTCTTTCATTGTCTGGCAAGCCCTGCTAGCTTATGAGTGTAGATTTCTTCCATTGGATGGCAAGATCTGCTAGCTTATGAGTGTAGATTTCTTTCAGTGTCTGGCAAGCTCTGCTAGCTTATGAGTGTAGATTTCTTTCAGTGTCTGGCAAGCTCTGCTAGCTTATGAGTGTAGATTTCTTCCATTGTCTGGCAAGCTCTGCTAGCTTATGAGTGTAGATTTCTTCCATTGGATGGCAAGCTCTGCTAGCTTATGAGTGTAGATTTCTTCCATTATATGGCAAGACCTGCTAGCCTACGAGTGTAGATTTCTTCCATTGTCTGGCAAGCTCTGCTAGCTTATGAGTGTAGATTTCTTCCATTGTCTGGCAAGCTCTGCTAGCTTATGAGTGTAGATTTCTTCCATTGTCTGGCAAGCCCTGCTAGCTTATGAGTGTAGATTTCTTCCATTGTCTGGCAAGCTCTGCTAGCTTATGAGTGTAGATTTCTTCCATTATATGGCAAGACCTGCTAGGCTACGAGTGTGGATTTCTTCCATTATCTGGCAAGCCCTGCTAGCTTACGAGTGTGGAGAAGTCAAGGACAGCTCTGTATTACAGCCACAGGGGAGACGGTACTGTGCTACCCAGTCGGATGGACAGTCTGTACAACACACCTTCCTCCGATATCAGCAAACCCTTTTGAGTACTAGGTCGCCCTGAACGCCAATTTATTGGAATGTGGAGTTAAACCTGGGTCTTTACGAGGAGTAACAAGAACAAGCAGCAGCAGCAGCAGCAACGGCAGCAGCAGCAACGGCAGAAGCAGCACTAGCAGCAGCAGCAACAGCTGAAACAACAGCCACTGCAACAACAATACTGTCCATGCCAATTGTCGGCGCTGTGGTGAAGGTGTTCAGACACAATTCTTCATCCGGTTTATCGCGGTGGAATCACAGCTGCTGGTGATGTGGAAGCAGCCCGCATGAGTTGCTTTTCATACAATGGTATGAGTGCCGGTCGCTCAGAAAGCAATGACAAATAACTTAATGTTAACTTGCCAAGAGCTGAGTTGAGTTGAGCTAAGAACCGACATCACTGCACTCAGGACATTCCAATACACGCTCCGTCCCCTCGTTCAACAGCCAGCGCAGAGTCACATTACTAATCGTTCCCACCGCTATCTGATTGAAGTTCTCCTGTTCTTCCCTCTCAGTTTGGAGATTTTCCAAAACCCCCGTCGATCCTCGGCATTCTTATTCTTTCCCCCACCATCTCCACCTGGTCCCACAGGCGCACGACCACCTCACCCTTGTCCGTAGATAATCTACTACCACGAGTTGCATTACCTGCCAGCCTATCAGCCTGTTCATTCCCCCCGAATTCCCGCACAGGCAGAACAAAAAAACAAACAAACAAACTCACAATTCTCACAATCTGTGACCTTTGAAGCAAGGATAGCCTTCCACACTAAACATTCCTTTCGCCACTTTACTAAGCATACCCTTCGAGTCCGTAATGAATACAATGTGTGTTGCAATGGATAAATTGCCAAGAAATCACAATCAGACAAGAAATGCTGGGGTTGAAATTTTCCACGTTGTGTCTATTCCTGGTTTCCAAGTTATAAGTTGCTAATAGTACCTATCAACCATATCATTAGAATACGCACATAAATCACAACCACAGCACTACACAACTGCCCGGGTGTTCACTGGGTGTACATGATATCAATCACAACCATCATTCCATCCATAATGTGCCATGCCGGTAAGCGTGGGCGGTCAGGATTCGCCATTTCACTCGATCACTAGAGTCGTGGATCAGCTCCGTGTTCTTGACCCGACCATACCACTTTGTCAAGCCATCCAGGTATTTACTTCTCTGTCTTTCCCTTGCTCTCTTCCCCTCGATCTTGCCAGTTGTCACCAAGTTCCCTAATGTATTTCTTCTTATAACATGTCCAAAGAATTTTGACTGTCTACGTATAATTTTTCTAATCAGTTTACGATTTTCATTTGTTTCTTGTAGCACCCTATTTATCGTAGCAATTGACATCTTTTTATTGGTCAGTATGATTTTCAACTTGCAAAAGTCTACCTTCGCCATGGCGATTTTTATTCTAACCCCTTCAAGGTATCTCCCATCAGATGTTATTACTGTTCCGAGATAATTGTACCGATTCACTTGTTCAAGAATATTTCCATTTACTTGTATATTACAATGTGGTATTTCATTCTTCCCAGTGACGACTATCATTTATGTCTTCTTACAATTTAATTCTAATCCCAGTTGTTCAATGTATGCAAAAAACGCATCTACTAAACATTGCAGGTCCTGCTCAGTGTCTGCAATCAATACTGTATCATCTGCATATCTAGTGTTATTGATGTTTCTTCCTCGAATGATGATTCCTTTCATAGCGTCAACATTTCTGAAAATATTTTCACTATACAAGGAAAACAGATCTGGAGACATTGCACACCCCTTTCTCAGACCACTCTTAGTAGGCTGATATAGACCTACTTCATTATCATTTCTGATGGCAACTTATTGTTTCCAATATATTTTACAGTAAATGAAAATTGGGGTCAACGTAAAGAACTCTTTATAAAACTTCCGTAGAGGTTTACGGCACTGTGGATCATAAGAGGCCGGACTGGTTTGCGGCAAACAGCGAGACTCTACAGCCCTTGATTGATAAGAAGAAGATAGCTCTCTTAGAAACAAGGAAAGACCAACGCGTAACACTCTGAGTGAGCTAAGGCAAGCTAGGAAGGATGTGCAAAAGGCTGCCAGGCAGTGTGCAAATTATTATTGGATCAAGTTATGTGAGTCATTCAAATCGCAAGTGATAAGGGAAACATAAGAAGCATGCATGAAGGAATAAAGAAAGCCTGTGGTCCAATGATCAAAAGAAGTCCACCATTGAAAACCTTGACTGGAGAAATCATCACTGATAAGAAACAGCAGATGGACAGATGGGTAGAGCACTATTTGGAGCTTCACTCAAGTGAGACCAAACTAGCGGATGATGCCCTCAACGCCATAGAGGCTCTACCAACTCTTCACCACCTGGACACATCCCACCATAATAGAAGTTAAGTGTGCTATAAATGAACTTGCATCTGGTAAGGCTCCAGGTAAGGATGGGATTCCAATAGAGGTTATCAGGAATGGGCAAAACACACTCACTCTATAGATCCACCAGCTAAAAGAGCTATGCTGGCGAGAAGGACAAGTCCCACATGATTTCAAAGATTCAAGCATCATAACACTGTACAAGAACAGCGATCTGGAGCGACTGCAACAACTATAGGGGTATCTCACTTCTGTGTATTGTTGGAAAAGTATTTGCCAGAATTGTTCTGCGCAGACTTCAAGTCCTAGGAGATCAAGTCTACCCCGAATCACAGTGTGGCTTTCGACAGAACCGGTCTACCATTGATATGATATTCTCATTGCGACAAATGCAAGAAAAATGCCGTGAACAGAATCAACCACTGTTTATTGCCTACATCGTCCTCACAAAGGCATTTGTTTTGGTCAGTCGTGAGGGTCTGTTCAAGGCATTAAAGAAGATTGGCTGCCCACCAACTCTTCTGTCCATTGTAGAATCGTTCCACACAGGCATGAAGGGTATAATCAAGTTTGATGGTGCAACTTCTGAAGAGTTTGAAATCAAGAGTGGAGTTAAGCAAGGTTGTGTACTAGCTCCCACCCTCTTTGGAATATACTTTTCACTTCTACTGATATATGCCTTTCGTGATCAGGATGGTGGTATGTACATTCACTCACGCTCAGATTGCGGCCTCTACAATGCTCAGAGATTGAAGGCCAAGACCAAAATTAGGAGGGTACTGATCAGAGAGTTGCTTTTTGCAGATGATGCTGCAGTTACGACCCACTCTGAGGAAGAATTGCAATGTCTACTATCTGCATTCTCCATTGCTTGTTCTGAATTTGGTTTAACATTTAGAAAAAAAGAAGACACAGATTATGTCACAAGGTGCACATGGGGTACCATCAATCTTTATTGACGACCCCGAACTAGAGATGGTAGACCATTTTACATATCTAGGATCAGTGGTAAATAGCAAATTATCCCTAGACCAGGAAATCAACATCCGGGTTGTTAAGGCAGCAACAATAATGAACAGGTTAAGAAAAAGAGTCTGAGAGAACAGGAAGCTTACTGCCAAAACAAAAGTCCTTGTCTATCAAGCCTGTGTCCTTAGTACTATTCTTTATGGCAGTGAAACCTGACAACTTACTCACACCAAGAGAAACGTTTAAAGAGCTTTCATATGCGGTGTCTGCGAAGAATTCTTGGTATTAAGTGGCAAGACAAAATCACAAATACTGAAGTATTGGAAAGATCAGGTTGTGTGACGGTTTATTCCATGCTCAGTCTTCGTAGACTTAGATGGATAGGACATCTTAGGAGGATGGATGATGGTAGAACACCAAAGGACATCTTTTTTGGTGAATTACAGATGGGTAAGAGATCTCAGGGTCGGCCTCTACTACGATACAAAGATGTTTTTAAGCGGGACATGATTGATACAGGCATTGATAATGCACATTGGGAGCAAGTCGCCGCTGAACGTGTTGTATGGAGGGCAAACATCAGAAATGTAATAAAGACAAAGGAGAAAATTATTGCAGATAAGTCACACACCGAGAGTGTGAGACGTAATATGGTACATGATGGTGGAAATGACGACGTGTTCACATGCACCCACTGTGAACGGGCATTTACAGCGCGAATTGGCCTTATCAGTCACATTCGCTACCGCTATATGTAAAAGTTATGCCTTTTTAGAGCAAAAACTATCGTCTGCCAAGACGGCAAGGTGCCAATGATGGTTACAAGTCTAAGGCCGTTCGGATAAATTTGTAGATCTTCAAGCATCTATATCATGTTGACATGTCTTACTCTATCGAAAGCCTGTGTGTAGTCAATAAAGCACAGATGTATAACTTTATTTACTTTTATAGAACGTTCAATTACTGTTTTCAGCATGTACATAACATTTACTGAATCCTTGTCTTCTACAAACCCACATTGTTCTTCTCCTATTTCAGGTTGTATTCTCTTCCTAACATTTTGCATGATAATTCTTAGCAAAATCTTCGTAATTTGGCTCATTATGCTCACTGTTCTATGTTGATCACTTACCAAGGCTCCTGATTTCTTTGGGATTGCAATAAATAAAGAATTACATAATTCATGAGGTATATCTCCAGTATCATATATTGTGTTCAGCAGTCTGACTTGATTTATTCCATATTCTTCTAAAGCTTTACTCATTTCTGTTGCGATGTCATTTGAACCGGAGGTCTTGCCAGTTTGCATATGTTTAAGAACATTCTGAACCGTCCGGTCGCCAACATCGCGTTTAGGCATTGACCGTTAAGACCTGTGGCGTGTTTTGCTTGTAGTTACGGTTTGCAATCGCATTTTCCTCATGTTGGACTGGTAGTACATGGTTCCGTCGCCCTGCTACAGAGTGAATGCGTGGGCGACACTCTGAGCTTTGAAATTTGCGTGGAATGCTTTTACATCTGTCGAGTACAGTGACCTGCATGTTCGGAAAAATGGCTACCTGCTGTTGCTGAATTGACTGATTTGGCTTTTCGGTTCACGAGTGCATTTTTAAGGAGACTTCTGGGAGTCGGTGCTAAAGCTACGGAGTTCGTGCTTTATGCGACACTTTCTGCGGGTCGCCCTGCGGTAAAAGACCGAGCCATGTGAGAAAACCCGGGTCAATGAGGTCTTTCTGGTTGTCACGGAAAATAAACTTGTTAGTTGCGATCGATGACAAACAAGACCCGACATTAGTCTACAAAAACAACCGACCCTTTGATGTTGTACAGACTGAGAAAAATACGTCGTTAAAACTGTCTACACACGATCGGCATTTCTAACTGAGAAACAAGATACGTCGCGTCAAAATGTCTACCCCTGGTCGGCTAATCTTTATGATGTGGGTTGTTCGAGAAACGAATAACAACGCCAAACGTCTGCCAAGGCGGTAGCAGCCTTTGAAGTACTAGACGGAAAGTTTGGACAAGACGCGGGATGGATTCTGTGATGTGGGGAATTCTCAGGTTGAACTATTGTTGTACGGACAAAAAATTTCCCCAAATGAAAGCAAATGTGACGGCGGATTGACTCCAGTTAGTCTAGAACAGGAGGAGGAAACCAGATTCTGGACGGATCAGCGTCTAGACTTTTTGGTGACGTCACTCCAGCCCAAATAAAAAGCGTTGCGGTAAACAAGGGGAGTTAGTCTATCATTATTTCTGAAGTGAGAAAGATCGGTGCAGTTTTCCGAGTTGTGTTCAATGAAAGAAACTAGGGTGTCAAATTGTTGATATTTATCGGCGGACATAGATCCAGTCTGTGATTGCCTAGTTTCGATTAGCAACCGGAATAGGCATATGGTAGGCTATTAATCATATCTAACTTAGAGTATGATTAGGAATAGAGTACAGTACTGTGCGGTGATATAATGTATTATAGGTGCGGTGATATAATGTATTATAGGTGCGGGGATATAATGTATTATAGGTGTGATGATATAATGTATTATGATTAGTGATAGAATGTTCTATAAGTGCGGTGCTAGAAAGTATCATAAAAGCGTCGGCACTAGTATTCTATTGTGTGGCTTCAACTAGCTTGAGTGATATATCATTTTACTCATGGAGTTGAGGACAATGTATTGGAATAATAATTAGACAGATTAAGGATGGTTGGGAGGGAAGAGAGGAATGTGAAATGGTAGGATCTTTCAGTAGGGCATCTGCTGGGTTTCTACCCGTTCCTTTATTCTTTCCTGGTGTTACCATGTCTCAGATCATATGATGAGTTATTTGGCCGTATGACAGAGATCGGATCTCTGTTATAGATCTGAGTGCTGCTATTGGCCTACACTCACCTAATTCCGGCCAGGATTGAGTTGCCCTCACCATAGTATTCTCTATTCTACAGGTTCCATTTACAGGTCCATGTATGTGTACTATGATATTCAACAGTGAAGCTAGAACACAATTTAGAAGATGATGGCTCAGAATTTGAAGACAGAAGTTGCTGAGAGGCCGCTACATTGGGCTTATACCCAAGTTGGTTTGCGGGAACCTGGCTTCTGCTGAGCAGGACATGCTGATGAGATTTATGTTTAGCAAGTGATAGTTGTATCACTGAACAGTCAGAACATTGTAGATATACACTACTGATACCAGGAACATTCATACAAAATTTATACTGATACCTAGAACATTCAGAGTGTGGTGTTAATATGGGGAATCTTTAAAACCAGTGACACTAGATCCATTAAGATTTCCCCAGTAACAGTGACAATAGGGTTATAATTTTTCTGATTAACAATCAGTTAAGAAACAGATGAAATTCATAGTGGGAATCAGATTGAAGACTCTCATTAGACAGTGTTTGTCATAGGTGTCCAAGCATCCTAGTGGTTCAAGAGACAACGGAGGAAGTCTTCACGTGACCGGAGGAGCATCACCTTGGTGAGGTTGCTTGTCTGGAATACATGGTGCTAGTGTGTTCTCAGCACAGTGATGAGAATGACTATACTCCTGAACACTGATCTGAGTCTATAGACACTTTAGAGTACACGTCACACATTCTACACATTATACACACACACACTTCTCCTACATATACTCTTTGCTTTATTAAATTTCTTGCTTTCTATTTGTTGTAGCTAGAGTTGTCAAGTATGTTATGTTGGGGAAGAATGAGAGGGGGCATGATCCAGGGGTGAGTAAGAGTGAGAAGAAGGTGTCTTCAGATTGAGGGAGTGTTGTGGACGGAGTCTGCTGGATATCTCCAGGATAGAGATATTGAATTAAAACAAATGTGGGTGTTGATTCCCCTCACTCCAGGGACGACACTAAAGTGGTAAAGAAGAACAATTAACTACTACGACATTCATTCTTTACACATACGACACTGGTGACTGCCGAGTCCATCGACGATGACTCCTGTCTATACCACTTTTCACATTGGACAGTGAGGAGCATTTTGTGTGATATTGACTGGCACAGGAATGGAGCGTAATGGGGACGACCCGTTGCCGTGAAGTTGGACCCTCGATTAACTACCTAACTAACTAACTAACTAATTCTGAATCTTCATCTTCAAAATTGATGGTTCTTCATTCTTATTTCAAATATATCACACTGTTCTTCTCTGTTATCATCGCAAAAGTGTTTCTCATAACCTGACCATACATGTAAAACCTGATCTTATTCTATAATGATTTTTCCATCTTTTTTTTTCCTTTTAGGTAACCAGATGATCATGTTCTTTTATTAGTAAGCACCTGATTTCTTTTGTGCATTAATTTGGTATTTTACTGTTATGATGTTTTTCAATTTCTATGCAATCTTTCCTCCAGCCATGTTTCTTTTGCCTCCTTATTTAATGTTCTGACTTTTCTATGAATTTCTTCATATTTGGCAGGATTCATTTTGTTGTCTCTTCTTGTTTTCATTAGTTTTTAAATGTCTTCTTTCATCCATTTCTTACGACCCACTTTCTTTAATTTTAGAATAATTGTTTCTGCAGCCAAACTGATTGAAGTCTTCGAAATTTCCCACTGATAATCCACATCTTGAAATAGGATCTCTAGATCAGACAGTATATTAAATCTGCTCTTTACTTCTATTATAAAGTTGTCTTGTATTACCCTGCCATTTTTCTAAATACACAGATTATATTCAGTGTTTTCTGGTGAATATTTGATTTTCTTTAACTTTACCCTCAATGTTCCTGTAATCAGTCTGTGATCACTGTAACAGTCAGCATTAGGAACTTTTTTTTTTTTTTTTTGCATTTCTAAATTGTCTGCTAATCAGTAATCTAGTTTCTAATTCTGCTATCAGGACTCCTCCATGTCCATATTCTTCTATGATGTTGTTTAAACCATGTGTTTCCATCAATCATGTCCTTCTCTTATGCCCACTCTATATGTCTGTATCCTCTTTCGTTTCGCTCTCCCAAACCCTGGTTGCTTACTGTGCTTCCATTGCCTTAATTTTCCACTTTTGCATTGAAGTCACCCATTATGATATTTTTTCCCCTCAATTTCTACATTTCTTCCATGTCGTTATAAAATTCCTCTATACGATCTTCATTGCATTCTCCTGTTGGGGCATATGTTTGAATGACGTTTATGTTAAAAGGTATGCCGATTAATTTTACCAAAAAACCCTTTCTGACACAACCCAGGATCCTTGAGCAAATTTTGATGTTTCCCGATCCAAGATAATTGCTACACCTCTTTGCCGTTCTTCTCCTCCAGAATAAGTAATCTTACGATCTTCCCCTGACATAATCCCGGCCCCTTTCCATCTTGTCTCGCATATTCCTAATATATTAATCTTCTCTCTTTCTATTTCTTATTTGATGTTATCTAATTTTCTGTCGTCGCTTAACGTCCGAACATTCTATGTCCTTTTCTTGTGATGATCAGTAATTAGGCGAATCATGATAAACTAGACAACTTTAAAGAAGGTAGTTTGCCGTTGCATTCCTTCCTGGCAGTGACCATACTGGCCGGGTGACCGCAGCCATTGTCTTGATAAAAAAATCGTCTGCCTACCATCGCGAAACTTGAGACCATTTAAAAAAAAAAAAATTGCCGTCCGTTGTTTCTTGGGAACAACTTCCGAAAACGAATACATCTTCCTTAATTACACAAATACTGTATCCTCTGAAGAAAGAAGCGTTACTTTCTTTCTTTTTTATTTTGTTCGCTCGCTTAAACTCAAGCGTAGTCCTTACACACTGTTTAGAGTAGTAAGGGACTGAATTTTGCGTGTGGGTTTGCTTTCCCGTTTACCGGTATTCCTCGCCTTTAGACGAACCCAGAAGCGTTACGTCGTCGCCATTTTACCGGCTTTAGATATTTAGCTCCACACAAATGCCTGTCACTAAGTGTACATGATATACACAGCAACAAATGGCAGAGTGACGAACGAGTGAATTCATCACATGAATAGAACATGCAAACACAGACGGTACAGATCTGAGAATAACAAAGAGCGTGTATTGGCAACGTGCCGAGCCTGGTGTCGTAGATTCCAATCCGCACTGGTACGGCTTTTGCAAATTAACCTGGACTTCCTGGCCAATCCAGTCTAGCATGGGTACCACGTGTCCCACTGGGTGCTGATTGGCCTATACACTTCTGGGTCGAGCACCATATGTCCGGGAGCAGCGGTAGCGTAGTGGCTAGACAATTGTCTGCCGCCCCGGTGGGCTTGGGTTCGATCCACAGCGATCAGATCTGAATTTGACCCAGGCTCCCAGGCCACCCTAGCCTTATGTAGAGAAATTATTGTCTTGGGAAGTAAAGGCGATCGGCCTGATTGTGACCGCATCAGCCACCGAGTGCCGGTTGGTCTATGAAAGATGAGTATAGCATGTGCTCAACGCGCCAAATGTGTGTAGAAGGGACATTTACTGACCTACTTTACTACCATGTGTCTAATGCTCTAGAAGGCATTTTAAATGGGCGCTTTGCTTACTTAGTTGCCTTATAACAATGGCCTATTTCAATATAATTGTTGAGTGTTTCGTCACTTCCTACTTTAATATCAAGTTCTGCACATTTGTATGATTCTTCGCTGGCTGTTGAACGAGGGGACGGAGCACGTATGGGAATGTCCTGAGTGCAGTGATGTCGGTTCTTAACTCAACTCAACTCAACTCTGCACATTTATTCAGTCAGTTTGATGAATGCAAGCACTTATAAAATCACAAATGTTAAATAAACCTCCGTATATAGTAGCAAACACCTAAATACATTTAAAAAAAAAAATAACATTTAATGATGCCGGCGGTGAGGTGAAAACAATAATTGTTTACCCATCTATATTCTTTAGTGGTGTTTAGTTAGGGTCAAGGTTATCTTTGTTAATAATGTATTGATCGATACGCTGTAAACAGTAATGTCTGATATGGTCAAATATTTTGTAATGTGAACATAGCGACAGCAGACGAAACATTAGAAAATCGGACTTGTCGTGTGCCGCACTTGAGTTTACAAAGGGTCGCATGGGTCTCCCGAGCCTTTTGACATGCCTTATCTAAAAACACTAGATGTTTTAGAACAGTGGTTCTCAACCTTTTTTGGCCCGTTACCCCCTTCACCATATTTTCAGAACGTCATTCCCCCCCCCCCCTTCCTATCAAAATTTTGGCCCGTCCCCCCCCCCCCCCCCCTTTCATCGTAGTTTTCAGAACGTCATTCCCCCCTTTCATATTTCCTATCTAAAAATCCCCCCACCCCTATACAGTATACGTAAAAATATAAGGTAAATTTAATAGCACATACTAAAACAACTCTAGACATCCACATAAAACATGATTTGTGGGTCTACTGACTTTATAAAATGAATTTTAGAAGGATGAGACGTACTTAAATGTAAAGTATGAAGGGAAAAACAATATCAAGTAATCGGTTCTTGTATTAACGCGATCTTGAAATGGTCTTCATTCCCCCCTGGAAACCCTAAGAATTCCCCACCGGTTGAGAACCACTGTTTTAGAAGCTTACCTGGAAATTCGACTGCATTGGAGGTATCTCTGTTGTGTGATTATGCGTCATTATGTGTGCCAGACGCTATTTTGCCCTTTACCTATATCACTTACAGATAGAAATATAACATAGACCCGAATGAACATCTTAAGTTATCCTGATACTAACCAGTACACAAGGCCAACCTTTAGTATTTGAGATGAAGCACCGACAGCTGCACAGTAGCTTCATCCAGCGGATAATGGTATGTCCTTAAACCAAATGAAAATTACATTCAAAGGTACTGATGAGCACTCATAGAAGCAGAGAGAGGAAGTAGAGATTAGAGGACATACTAGATCAGTGGTCACCAAAGTCTGTTCACAGCGGCCCGGATAACTGACAACATGACGAGCGCGAGCAGCTTAATCATTAGGTATAATACTTGCAAGCCAGAATGACAGCTCTGGAAAAAAAGACGAAAAAAAATGTTATCAAAGAAGGAGACGTTAGCTAAAATATAGTTACATCAGACATAGTCTCCATATATCCGAATCTCTTAAACTAAGCAGCAAAAAAGGTTAGTGAGATTTGTGAAACTGACGTTTGGGTTTCAAGATAGCATCAATGTTTGGTTTGGATTTGATGCACCCAATCAAGATAATTGCTTTCAAATTTTCATCAGTAAATCTAGTTCAATGTGTTGATTTCACATACTTCATTTTTGAAAATGTTTGATCACAGACATAAGTTGTTCCAAACACTGATGCCATACCAGCGGCACATTTCTTCAGTTTCGGAAACTCAACATCAGCTAAGCAGAGGTAAAATTCAACACGGTTTCCTTCTCTGTGCTTCTCTTTCAACAAGTCATTTGCTTGCAAATCAAAGGGCTCCAACTGTAGTTAAAATGGCACATCATCAAGGTTGCAATGAAACGGATTCTGGAACAGAAGAATTTCACTCTCAATTCTGTCAAGATCTGAAAATCTCTCTCTCTCTCTCTCTCTCTCTCTCTCTCTCTCTCTCTCTCTCTCTCTCTCTCTCTCTCTCTCTCTCTCTCTCTCTCTCTCTCTCTCTCTCTCTCAAAAAAAAATACTACTTCAAATCATGAATATTTTTTTTTCTTTCTCGGAAATCGAGGTTGATATCTCCGGTGATTGTAGCGCAAAAATCCTTGAAACAGTGAAAATGAGAAAAGTTTTCTCCTTCCAGTTGTGCTTCAAACAATGACACCTTTCTCCGAAATCCTTTGGCGATTCTGTAGAGATGCTTTCCCTGAAGTTTCAAGTTCAGTTCATTCATGTGGGATGTGATGTCGACCTAAAATGACAACTTTGACAGCCAGGAGGATATGACATTTGTGGATCAGCTCTATCTTTTTAAAGCGAAACAGGACTTTACCTCAGCTGAGCTAACTAACTAACTAATGTATGATAAGGCAAGTCACATAATGCAGAATTAATTTCTTCAAGAAATGCCTGGATCTGATGGTGACTGAGTGCATATACCCGAATGAAGTTCACAGCAGAAACGACTGGTTTCAGTGCAAGAAATATCTAAGTCTTTCCCACAGAGTGCTTGCTGGTGTATGATGCAGTGTATGAACAGAGCGCCCCGAATGTGTACATCCTCAAACTGAGTCCTGATCTGTCCCATCATACCATTCCTCACCCCAGTCCTGATTTTTCCTCCATCTACTGTAACACCTCGAAGCTAATTCCACTGAACGTTATAGTCTTGCAAACTTGTTTGCTTTTCCATGAAAATGTCTTTCCCTGTTGTTGCTCCATGCATGCTGAAAACGGATGCCAACTCTTCCGTTATCTGAAAGTCCGAATTGACACCACTAATGAACGCGAGAAGTTGTGACGTACTCGAGAGATCAGTAGACTTATACAGCGCCAGAGAATACCACAACAAAGTTTTAGTTTTCTCGCGTATCTGTAGCACTATGTTCTCTCTAAGTTCTTCTGCTCTCCGCACAACTGAACTTGCCGAAAGGCTGATAGTTCCAAACAAATCGGCATTCTCATGACAAAAGTCATTTGCTGCTTCCATCAACACTCTTTGATGAAGTTGCCAACAGTAAACGGTTTTCCTCGTTCTGCCATCTTATGCACTATTTTGTACTTGTACCAGTGACAGGTTTATTTTCAGCAAACTTTCTCGTGAAGTGATTTATTTGTGTTTCTAGACCACGTTTCATGGACTCATATTTCTCAGAGCGTAACTTTCCAGAAAACTTTGAATATATTGATAGATGTGTTGTTTCATAGTGACGCCGAAGATTTTACTCTTTCAAAACGACAACACTTTCGCTGCATATTACGCAACTGGTGTTCTGGCCGTTTGTTTCAACACAAAAAAGTACTTTACTCTCTATTCTTCTTTAGAAACGCGACACTAGGCGTCCACTTTTATTTTATTAGTGGCCATAATGAACGGTGAAGTCAGCGGGATCTGAAAATGAAAAAGATATTGAATTATAAACATAATTAAAATTATATTGAAACACAAAGAAAGCAGAAAACTAGGGGTCACTGGTGAAGCTATGCCCACCAAAGGTACATATAAAGTTCATAGATACCTTTGGTAATAGAAAATACCACATAATAAGGTTTGCAAAATATATAAATAGGGCCGGCCTAAATAAACAGCCTAGAGCTCCAGCAGAAAGGTTAAAAAACACTGGCCTAGAGACCATCTCGATTAACATCTTGACCGGGGAATTTTCTGAGCTGAGGAAAATATTTTCGTAATAACACAATGCTTCTATGGCATTTTTATGCTATGTTTGCTACTTTGTTGCCTCTATTCACACTTGTAGTTCATTTACCTATCGCTGTCAAACAAAGAAATCCTTGTTACGTACCTATAAAATGGATGACAGGTAAAAAGAAGTAAATATTTCTGGAGCGTCGTACCTGTGTTGGCAGCCGGACGCAACTGAGGGCGGGAAAGTTGAGTGTTGTGCGTTTTTCCATGGAAACCATGGTAACGTCATAGCGTAAGCAAAGCTACCACGAGCCGGGGAAGGACTTAGAATGACGCAAAATAAGCAAACATTACAATAAACAAGAACATCTAGAAATAATAATTTACAATTGAAAATAATAAATTTTTGGCACAATGCAGCTAGAATGTCTCGCAAGTGTGAAGATCTCCTAGTATTCTAAACATAATATTTAAATTTCAATTGTATCACAACGTCTCGTGTTCCATATGTTTTATCAAATTCAAGTACCGTCGGCGGGCCTGATGAACTGACGTCGCGGACCTAATTCGGCCCGCGAGCCATAGTTTGGTGAATCCTGCACTAGACAATACGATAGTTGAACCTACAGAAACTGGGTATGTTTTAAGTAACAATTAAAGGACCCTTTGCCACTTCAATATCACTGGCAGATCTGATGAATAACATAATAGGGACAAAAACGCAGATCTGATTCTAGAGATCGGCAATGTTTTGAGAGGACGAATCATAATCTCCCACGCGTACATACATGGTACTTGATGTTGATGATGATGATACACAACACATCCTGTATGTAATATAAGATAATAACTACAACAGACGTGGATAACATAGATAATGACACCCAGAATGCGCTAACAGCATATCCCGCCCTGTCTCACCAGATTTCGGTGAATAGAAAGCACATTTGTTAACATGGCTTTCCTGACAATTTGTATGCAGAATATTCATGAGCAATTTAATAATTAATCAAGGATCTAATCTTGAATGCCACTGGCCAACATTAAAGAAATGAAACTATAAGGTGGCAAGATTATCTATTTTGTTGGTTTTAATTTAATATTCCAGGATGAAGAATTAAATCAATGGAAACATCATAGCATTCCTTATAAAGTAGGTTTGCAGCAAACGGCTTTAGGCGTATTCAGTATATGTACTGTAATCTCACTTTGTATAGGATAATCTGGAAATGATGGATACTATGGTCAATATACACCAGTCGCCTTTACTACCCAAAACACGTTCTCGTACCTAAGTTAGAATAGATCAACCTAGGAGCCCAATTCCACTTTATTTTAAATCCCCGCCTGAAGGGAGGTTTGAACACATGGCATCCGGACCTGCAGGCTAGCTTGCTAGCCATTGTGCCAGCGCGGTTCCCATGACATTCCCTAGTACTGTCCTACATTCGACACGATCATCCAGAACACGCAGCCTGTAGGTGTATCCTAATTGTCCCAGAAATAAGCTTTTCCAATGCCCAAGCCGTCTGCAAATAGATCCGATGCCGGTTCATTTATTTGACAGCCATTGTGCCTGCGCTTTAAAGCCAGGTCTTATTCAGATATGACTGAGCTACCGTATGAGAGCAGACGGCACTACCTGCTTTCTGTTAGCGCCGAATGTTGGGCAGCGCTCACCAAACCCGACGCCACACGTTGTACCAACAGCTGCGGACGTAGGAGCGCAATTGGGAGGGTACAAGTCTTAACTTAGTGCGAGGAAATGCAACCTATAGACTAAATGTCATGGCAGGGAAGACCAGGCCCTAAGCCTTGGACGGCAACTGGTCTATGATTGAAGCTGCCACAGGCGGACAGTTATAGCATTGATTTACTGATCCGGCATCTTCTGTAACTTGTCTTCTTCCAGATGTATTGGTGTTACCTTTACTCAGAAGTAAACTAGGCAGGCCGAGAGAGGGATCATGCTGCATAGACAACACAAGGTCTCTAAATTAAGCCAGACTTTGTGTTATGGAGGGGTATGACTCCATTTTCCAAACTATCGTCTGTCAAGAGGGCAAGGTGCCAGCACCTGCACTTCCAATAGGAGTATGATGCGAGTCATAGCTGTCTCAGTAAAATCAAATATCACTGATTCTCTAAGGTAGGTTGGGTGTTGGTGTTGTCTAAACACGATGTACTGTCGGTATTATACGATTACTCACAAGTCAAACTGAACAGATAACTAGAAGGACAGATGATGTCCGCAATCTGTTACAAGAAAGGTATGTATAAAACACTGGTCTATTCGCCCACAATAAATATCAATCAATCAATCATGTGTCATGCCGGAAAGCGTGGGCGGTCATGACTCGCCATTTCACTCGATCACCAGTGTCGTGGATCAGCTCAGTGTTCCTGTCTCGTCCATGCCATAAGGCCAAGCCATCCAGGTATTTTTCTCTCGGTCTTCCTCTTGGTCTGTTCCCTTCGATCTTGCCAGTTGTCACTAAGTTCTCAAATCCATTTCTTCTCATAACATGTCCAAAAAATTTTGACTGCCTCAGTCTAATTTCTTTAATCAATTTACGATTTTTATTTGTCTCCTGTAGTACTTGGTCATTGGTTTTTCTGTCTGTCCATGGTATTCTTTGCATTTTCCTCAGAAACCACATTTCTGCAGCCATCAGATGTTTTTCAGCTTACTGCTCATTGTCCAAGTTTCACATCCATACAAAAGAACAGCTTCTATGTAGCACCTCAACACTCTTTTTCTTGTTTCAATTGACATCTTTTTATTGGTCAGAATATTTTTCATTTTGCTAAAGGCTACTTTTGCCATGGCGATTCTTGTTCTAATCTCTTCAAGGCCTCTCAAATCAGATGTTGTGACTGTTCCGAGGTAATTGTACCTACTCACTTGTTGAAGAATATTCCCATTTACTTGTACATTACATTGTGGTATTTCGTTCTTACTAGTGACGACCATAATCTGTGTCTTTTTACAATTTAATTTAAACCCCAGTTGCTCACTGTGTACAATAACCGCATCTGCTGATTGTTGCAGATCCTGCTCATTGTCTGCAATCAATACTGTATCATCTGCATATCTAATGTTATTGGTGTTTCGTCCTCCAATGCTGATTCCATTTATACCTTCTACATTTCTGACAATATTTTCACCGTATAGGGAAAAAAGATCTGGGACATTACACATCCATGCCTAACACCTCTCTTAATTGGTTGATATTGTCCCACTTCATTATCAAATCCTTATGGCAGCTTGTTGTTTCCAATATATGTTTTTTATAAGTCTAATGTCTTTCCCATCAATTTGTAGATCTGCAAGTATATCCACCATGTTGACATGTCTAACTCTATAAAAAGCCTTTGTGTTGTCAATAAAACAAAAACCAATGAACAAGTCCTTCAAGAAACAAATGAAGATCGTAAACTGATTAGAGACATTAGACCAATGTTGCCATTTTGACGCTTTTCGCACCAAATTTAGTGCTTTTCAAGTCATTTAGTGCCAAAAGTTTGCATTTAGCGAGGCCGCGCGAATTTGGTGCTTTACAAAATTGTTTTTGGTGCTTTTTGGGGTGAGTAAAAATTACTTTAACAATCATTATGGGAACACTAAAATGCCGAATTTGAACTAAAGCGAGGGAGTAAAACAGTCTTAGTTCATTAGTGCGCAATATTCACGTAATTTAACTCTCTTTAATACGATTTAGTTGAAGTGAGTGACTGCAACGCGCAGGCAATATGCAATGCGTTAAAAGATTTTTTAAACAAGAATGGACTTGAGTTGCAAAGACTCGTTGCACTCGGCACTGATAATGCATCTGTCATGACAGGTGTAAACAATGGAGTATATACAAAAATTAAAATCCGAAGTTCCTCATCTGGTACTAGTTAGGTGTGTATGTCATTCCTTTCAGCTGGCATTGTCACAGGCTGTAGCTGCTTGTCTGTCCAGGAACATAGAGTTCATGATTAAAGAAACATAATGCTTCAATATATGATGGACAACATCCGCTGAAGGTTGTTCAATTAAGCCAGACACGATGGATGTCCATTCAATCTGCCATTGTCAGAATATTGCAGCAGGGGGTCGAGCTCAGAACTAATTTTGATATAGCAAGAGTGAACGAGATCTGTTATACAGCAGAACTTCTAAATTCTATGTTTAGCGACATGAAAAATTATGTGTATCTCATATCTCTCAAGCATATTCTCGGAGAAGTTCAAAGTGTGAATAAGAAATTCGAAGCAGATATACATATATATTGGCACCTTGCCGTCTTGTCAGGCGATAGTTTGTGCTTTAAAAAGGCATAATAACTTTTACCCATGTCGGTAGAGAATGTGACCGGTAAGGCCAATTCGCGCTGTAAATGTCCCTTCACAGTGGGTGCACGTGAACACGTCGTCATTTCCACCATCATGCACCATCTTACGTCTCGCACGCTCGGTGTGTGACTTATCTGCAATAATTTTCTCCGTTGTCTTTATTCCATTTCTGATAGTTGCCCTCCATGCAACACGTTCAGCGGCGACTTGCTCCCAATGTGCATTATCAATGCCTGTATCAATCATGTCCCGCTTACACACATCTTTGTATTGTAGTAGAGGTCGACCCTGAGATCTCCTACCCATCTGTAATTCACCAAAATAGATGTCCTTTAGTATTCTACCATCATCCATCCTCCTAACGTGTCCTATCCATCTAAGTCTACGAAGACTGAACATGGAATACACCGTCACACAACCTGATCTTTCCAATACTTCAGTATTTGTGATTTCGTAACAGTTGCCTCTCGCTTTGATTCCGAGACCAGTTAAGACCAGGGATGGAGTTATTGCCTCTCCATAGTACAAAGCTTGGGCTAAAATATAGAGATCATGTATTGCCCATGCAGCATGATCCCTCTCTCGGCCTGCCTAGTTCACTCCAGAGGAAAGGTAACACCTCTACACCTGGAACAAGACAAGCTGCAGAAGCTGCCGGGCTCAGCAAAGCAATGCTCTAACTATCCGCCTGTCGGAGCTTCCATCCTAGACCAGCCGCCAACCAAGGCTTAGGGCCTGATCTGCCTTGCCATGACATTTTGTCTTTAGAATGCATTTCCTCGCACCAGGGTAAGGCTTGTACCCTCTAAATTGCGCTCTTCCGCCCGAAGCCGTTGGCACAATGTGGGGTGTCGGGTTTGGTATGCGCCGCCCAACGTTCGGCGCTAACAGAAAGCAGGTAGTACCGTCTACTGTTATACGGTAACTCAGTAATATCTGACTAAGACGTGACACCTATCAAGTTATAACCATGCAGAATACAATAGGCAAGCTGCTGGAGAAATTAATTGCCAGGAAAATATCAAGCCAGCTAGATAGGCATGGTGTTTTCCCACCTACCCTGGGTGGGTACTGTTCAAAAAGAGAAGCCTGGACCAATGCAGCAGTTTTTGCCCATGATATCTATGAAGGTATCCACTTAGGCATTGAAACCGTTGCAGCAGCGATTGATCTTGAGGACGCTTACAACAGAGTACCATTGGATTTTTTAATGCTTCAGCTACTTGAACTAAAAATAAGTCTATTCCTCCTTAGTTGGATCGAAGCAGATATACAGGATCCAACAAAACTACTCAGCGATCTTGTCCAACTTACTGATTCTATCAGTTCAAAGATTGCGATTCGCGGGAAAAAAATAACAGAAAGTGATGCTATTCAAGATTATTTAGATCCTAATGCCAATCTAGGTTATGAGTTTGGGAAAGAAATAGTAAGCTACCAGGTTCCTGATCAGAGAGAACTTCGTGGAAGGTGCATCCAGTTTTTAATAGAGCTGTTGACACAGCTGCTTTTACGTTTGCCGGATTACGTTCGAGTGTTGTAGTCCCATGTCATGTCTTAGTAGAAGTGAATGTCTTCAGCCAATGAAGCCCTGTATATTGGATCTTGCTAAAAGTTTGTAGAAGATGCAGCTATTCTCACCCGCATCGATTTCCAGTGGAGAAAAACTTCATCATATGCAGTGGACACAGACCTCTGACATACTTGGACTGTGGCAGAAACAGCCTCATACAGGGATGCCACCGGTGAAAATCCTTTCCAAGATCTTACATATTTAGCTTTAACTGTGCTCATTTTACCTCATTCTAATGCGGACGTAGCGCATATTTTCAGTCTGATGGGAGTTATAAAATCAAAAATGCGGAACAGACTGAGCATCAAGAGTTTGACAGCTGTTTTGACTATTAGATATGGAATGATGGAATGAAAAGATATGGCAAATGCTGTCATTAAAAACTACCTAAGGATATTCTACGAAAAATTGGATCACAGGAGGCATATACACGTGTCTTTCAATCATCATCATCATCGCAGGAGCAAACACAGCAGGAAATAGCTACAGAACCTGAAGAGGAGGTGTCTGACTGGGATTTGGCAGATCTGGAATAAACTTGATTCTAATATTCAGTGATAATAATAAATTATAATGTGCTACTTTATAACATTTTGAATGAATACCACTAGTGCTTGTTTTAGTGCTTTCCCAAAATATATTATTGCAATTTAGTGCTTTTTTGGATCGAGAGTAGTTATGATTGGGATTTGGCGGATCTGGAATAAACTTTATTGTAATATGAAGTGATAATAATAAATTATAATGTGCTCCCTTGTTACATTTGTAATAAAAACAGTTAGTGCTTTTTTTTTTTTGGTGCTTTCCAAATTGTTTTGGTGCTCTTTGGTGCTTTTTTGGGTCGATTTTGGTGCTTTTCATCAAAGAGAGATGGCAAAACTGCAGTAGACGTAGACAGTCAAAATTATTTGGGCATGTTATGAGAAGAAATGAATTGGAGAACTTGGTGACGACTGGCAAGATCGAAGGGAAGGACCAAGGGGAAGACCGAGAAGTAAATACCTGGATGGCTTGGCCACGTGGCATGGTCTAGACAGGAACACATAGCTGATTCACGACTCTGGTGATCGAATGAGATGGCAGAACATGACCGGCCACGCTTATCGGCACGGCATATTATGGATGGATGGTATATCCTTGTTACTTCTATAGCACGTTCAATAACTGATCGCAGCATATACACAGTATATACTAAATATAATACAATGAAGGACCCAGAATTGTTATACCCTATAAGCAAGGTAGTGTCTCCATGTTTGGACATAGTCATGGTCGTTAAGTGTGTGGAGTTACATCTTCACACGTTCTACGATACGGCATGATGAGGATGGGTTGTCAGATCTCTTTCCCGCCGACTTTCCTTGCCATACAATTAAAATACAGTTTTGACAATTACTGGGTTGATGAGCTTGTGTCGACCTCAGATCTGTGTTTTATTGAGAAAACAATTCTGCAACTATCGGTGATTAGACCTGCACCACAAACTTTGTAAGTCACTTAATCACCACCATATACATATATAGCCAACCTAGGTATCGCAGTGTCAGTAGTGCTTGCCTGCCAGCCCAGCAGTCATGTGTTCGAATCCTCTCGACACACAAAGAAAGCTACATATATTTGACTGTCACCACGGTAGTTGTACAGAAACTGTCATGTCTATTTGTTAGCATAACTGTGGTTTATCCATTTGTTTAGATCAGTTGAGAGGATTCATTACGAGACGGTCAGTGCAGCTTTCCGCTGGATTGAGAACACGATACACACACACACATCGTGATTGTAACTGACTCAAAACGCATGCTGAGGAAGATGAGGACAGTCAAGCTTCGGGCAGAGTGGCTTGCTTCGCTTCGGAGGGGCATGCCGGTGTGCTATGGAATGAACAGGCGGACAGATTGGCTGGCTCTGCAAAACTTGGTGGAGTATTGATGCATGACAAGGCAGACGTGGTTGCGGCCTTGTGGGAGCACGTGTACACCTCGGAGGAGCAAATGGATCACCATGGTCTGGTAAGAATGAGACAGCGAGGTGTGACGAGAGGATCTGGCCGACGCTCGACGCTCAGAGGAAAAGCGAGACGGACATATAGCTACTGGTACTATTTTTATTGGAACTCTTCGCTGGTTGCTGAGGATGGGGACGGAGCGCTTATGGGACTGCCCCAAAAACCTGTGATGTCGGTTCCTAAATCAATCAATCAATCAATCATTACGAGACTTCATTATACGTTGAACCTTTTTCTGTAGCATGCCCCTGGCGAGATACGGCGAAATATGTCAAACAATAACCTGTTTTAAAGCTCTTCTATATGTTGGGACATAACACATGGGTGCTTTAAAGTTACGATAGACTGATTTGTGTTTCAACCAGTGTGTGCATGAGTGTAATATCACAACATTCCTTTAGAATCTCGATAATTCAACTTGGAGCCGGTGTGCGCCATGTCTCAACCAATGACAATGGCGGCATTCAGTATTCATTTCACATAGTAGCCTGTCCTTTGTAGAACTTGGTCCGCACAACAGTCGTTCAAAGTATCTCACTACCACAAGCCAGATGTCATGTCTGTGTTGCTGTCATCAGTCAATGTGTGTCAATGTCTCATTACCACAAGCCAGATGTCTTGTCTGTGTTGCTGTCATGTGTCAATGTGTCACTACCACAAGCCAGATGTCTTGTCTGTGTTGCTGTCATGTGTTAACGTCTCACTACCACAAGCCAGATGTCTTGTCTGTGTTGCTGTCATGTGTCAACGTCTCACTACCAGAATCCAGATGTCTTGTCTGTGTTGCTGTCATGTGTCAACGTCTCACTACAACAGGCGATATGTCTTGTCTGTGTTGCTGTCATGTGTCAACGTCTCATTACCACAAGCCACATGTCATGTCTGTGTTGTTGTCATGTGTCAATGTATCTCTACCATAAGTCCGATGTCCTGTTTGTGTTGCTGTCATGTGTCAATGTATCTCTACCATAAGTCCGATGTCCTGTCTGTGTTGCTGTCATGTGTCAATGTATCTCTACCACAAGTCCGATGTCATGTCTGTGTTGCTGCCATGTGTCAATATGTCTCTACCACAAGCCAGATGTCCTGTCTGTGTTGCTGTCATGTGTCAATGTGTCACTACCACAAGCCATATGTCCTGGCTGTGTTGGTGTCATGTGTCAATGTCTAACTAACACAAGCCATATGTCCTGGCTGTGTTGCTGTCTGTAGCATGATGGAACAGAATCCCCATTCCCAGTCCGTCACATTTCATAAAGATACTTTAAGTCTTAACGGGGACCATCCCAAATAGAAGGGCTATTATTAGATCGTATGTTCTAGAACGAGTTGGGGGAGGGCAGAGGTATGCGCTTGGTGTTGATTGGTTAATCAGTAATCATTGTGATTGTAACTGACTCAGAAAGCATGCTGAGAAGGGTGAGAACAGGTAGGCTTCGTGCAGAGTGGCTTGCTTCGCTTCGGAGGTCACGGGTAGTAAGCATCACCTGGATCTTTTCTCCTGGGCATGCCGGTGTGCTGGGGAATGAACAGGCGGACAGATTGGCTGGCTCGGCAAAATTTGGTGGAGTATTGATGCAGGACAAGGCAGACGTGGTTGCGGCCTTGTGGGAGCACGTGTACACCTCGGAGGAGCAGATGGAGCACCATGGTCTGGTAAGAATGAGACAACGTGGTGTGACGAGGGGTTCTGGCCGACGCTCGGCGCTCGGAGGAAAGGCGAGACGGACATATAATCAGATTGCTACTGGAACTATTAGTGTTGGAACTCTTCGCTGGCTGCTGAGGATGGAGACGGAGCGCTTATGGGAATGTCCCGAATGCTGTGATGTCGGTTCCTAGATCAATCAATCAATCAATCAATCAATCAGTAATGAGCCCACGCTATTCCTGGGCCATATTTTAAAATCTCATTAGTTGAGCGGGGATTCCACCGAGAGCGGTCGCTAGTGTGATGTGATGACCCAACAATGCCCTTAAAGATCTGATAATATATTGTTCTCTGGACAACAGGTACCACTTTAAAACATACTTTAATGTTGTGGCTAGACTAGTGAACGAAAGAAAAGAATATAAGAGTATTTTATGAATAAAATGTGAAAGTGGAAAACCTAACTTCTGTGCGCCAGTATTCTGGATACTGCTTCTTCAACCTTGACACGTCTTTCACGCTGTATACTCCAAGTGAATATCAATCCCTTGTTGTGACTGGTTGCGTATGCTTGAGGAATGTAGTACACTCATGCAGATTCGCAAACCCAAACCCCTTGTGCATTCTTCATGCCTAGGATGACTTATTCTTAAACCAACTGTACCTTTGCTCTCGCGAGTTAACAAATGGCAGTCTGGATTGGAATGAGTGATGTAAACATGTACAAGTTCCTTTGTAAAACGCTGAGAATGATGGAGTGAGTGAGTTGGTGATTTGATAAATAGCCTCTCACATCTAGTGGAAGGAAAGATGCTTTGTAATATAATAAAAACGTCCCTACCCTTTCCTATTTATGGACTCCCTTAAATATAAACAAACCCTTACAATTACTGTTTAAGTAACTTACTTAATGTAGGAGAAAATAAAACAGCGATAGACTGACCGTGACACAGCTAAATTTATTTTAGCTTGTTTTCTCTCCCGTACCTGGCCAATCCTGGCGAGGGGGAAAACAAAGACTGAAGCGGCCATTTCTAGTCAAGAGAACACGCAAGAAAGTCGACCTTTCCCTTCGGGGAGAAGGTATTTTGCCTTAAAAACATGATTCTCTTCAAGCTATTGGTGTGTTATCTACATTATTAAGATATATTTATGTATTACATAGACCAGTATGTTTAATTAAGAATTAGTTACAATTCTCTTAAACCAGGCTGGATGATGTTTACTAAGGAAACACAGGTGGGCGCCACGCTGTAATTTTTCCTATGTCTTACAATTTCAAATCCTTATGTTAATATCTTTTATAGGCATTATGAACTTATATCTAACTTTATAATCTACGAATATTATGTGTACTATAGAGTATCAACTCTCATGTCAGAAACTCTTTTCAATTTAGGAAAGACTTCTGATTCATACTTCAAAGAAGAAAACTAGTTTCTGCCAATTTCATAGTCCTATGAACAATAACTTCTATGCAATGGAACTATATATCCCTATCAATGCTTAGAAATCTGCAAATAATCTATGTACTGTAGAGATTGGACTTTAAAGAAACATTTTCTCAATGTAGGAGCAGACTCTTGATTTCATACTTGTCATCGTCTTGCTCATGTCTAGGTATCTGAGCTCGGGTTCACACAGGCAACAATAACTCCGTTCAATATGATATCGAACATTTATTGTATTTCAATATACAGTGCGTTGGCGCAGTGGGTTAACAATCCCGCGCGGTGTTACATATCACAGATAGTTAACATCATCACACATAGTTATCATACAACAGTCTAGCAAACTATCTAGCCTATGTCTATATATCTATTGATATCTATTGAGTCCCTCTAAGGCAGGCCCTGTTGTCTCTCTGAAGTCCGTCTGTCCTCTGCCGGTCCACACGTGTCCCAATCCGACACGGGTGGTAACTCTGTCCGAGTTCCTCGTGGACCCCGCAATAGGCGGGCCACATCAGTGTCCACGGGACCCTGGACTCAATGACCAGTCCTTCGAGAAGGCTCTAGATTACTCTGGCCTCGAGTGACTCACTTCTATCCCTTGGGCGGGAGTTGCAGCCCTTGAATTAATATCTATAAAGGTGAATCGGTGACAGGATTCCCCCCTCTCCCTGATATGATGGTTTGTTATAGGGTAATTAGATCTGTTCTAATTCTGTCACCGAATCACTGGTGTTTGTAGTTTGGTGGACAGTAACCTGGTAACCTACATACTGGCATCAAAACTCATGTATTCTCCCATACACCACTTCTCTGATTTGGTGAAGAGATCACTCTCTCTCCTGTGTCCTTAAAAATGCTTATCTGACCGAAGTTACGTGACGTTTAGTAGTTGTTTTTACAACCCGTCCTTCTCATAGTACCCCACTGATACCAAGACAATTAACCTCTGTATTAAAGAGGATTAACAAGACCGAAGTCCTGGCTAATTAAGTACACCTTCAAATCTTGATCTGTGTGTGCATTTCAATACACTTTTACACTCGTATGTTGTATAATGCTAAATATGTAGTTACGTTGTTAGTTTATTCCCTCAGACTACATGTGTCCCTGTTGACTTGTTAGTGTGTTGACTAATAAGTTGCTGTTTCTAATAAAGTGACTGTATTGTAAATTGATAGTGTTGAGTTTTAAGTTTTGTGTAAAGTGTATGCTGAATGTGTGGCTTATGTCCAAGCGTCACGAGTTGGGATAACCTCAATCATGAATTACTCCACTGTGTGCAATACATGATCAGGCATTCCAAGTAGTGGTGCTTAGATGCATCCTAACTCCTAAACTAAGTATATTAAACTAACTACTAAACTAAGTATATTAAACTAACTACTAAACATGTATCAACAATTTAGACAAGTCATGCAATTTTACATGAAAGACGCAGACAAATTAAAATAAATACGTTTTGCGTACAATTTGTCCGCTCAGTATATCGTTCTCTCATTTAATCCATCCACTCTGTCATTCACTCATCTTTCATTCCAAATAGTATTTGGTTAAAATATATAATTAAAGTTGAGGTAAGTGTTATTGCCCTTAGAAAAAATGGAATAGGCGATCTTTTCTCTTTAAGAAAATACATACTATTTGTACGATGAGTCAAAAATGGGTTATAATTTACACAGAGACAATTGTATAGGACGGTCGTTTAGCCTATGAATGGAACCGCCTGTAATATTATAGTAGAATATGTACAAATTACAGGTTAACACATTTTATATACATAATTAATGGAAATATAATCCATATTTAATACTAAAGTAATTAATTAATTAAGTAACTAAATCCAACGATGATGTGCGCGTTGTCCTCCTGTTGTTAGCGTGTAGTGCCATGAATGTTAAAGTTAGTATGGCTGTCTCTTGAGTGTTGTAGTCGAAGTAGTTCTGTTTCGGCTGTTTGCAAAGTTTCGTAGCAACAGCAAGTATGGATTGTTCTCAATGTCCCGTATAAAGTGTTCTTACAGTATTCAGAGTCAGTTCACTGGTTGATATTATTGGTTGAAACACAGTTAACGTTTCTTGCTGGGATCGTTCTAGAGCTTGGGCACTTGATAGTATAGCTCTTAAAGTATAGCTCTTAAAGTATAGCTCTTAAAGTTTCATGTTCGTGGGTGTCGTAAGTAACCTATTCACTGAGGTGTTATTACTTCTAACTGAAGGTACTCTAGCAGGTGTAGAGTTACACTGTTATATGCCACAGACTAAAAGTATCACAGTTTCTAGTATGGCGAATGGTCGATGTGCTAAATGTCATTCTACTGGCACATTCGTTTGCCGAGATAATAGGTCAGCAATAATGTTGTCTGTGCCTCTGATATGGCGGATTTCGAAGTCGAAATCTTGAAGAAGAAGACACCATCTTTGTACCCGATGGTTTTTCGGGACGCCTTGCTTAAGAACCAACAAAGGCGAATTGTCAGTGAGTACAACAAAGTGACTACCTAAGAGGAACTTAGATAATCTCAATACACAAAACAGTAGACTTAAAGCCTCCAATTCTACTGTAGCATACCGGGTCTCTGCCTTCTTTAGTTTACGGCTTACGTAGAGAATCGGGTGTCTCACTCCATCCACTTCTTGCATTAAACATCCTCCTATTGCGATAGCACTCGCATCTGTGGTCAAAATAAAGGGTAAATTTATGTTTGGTAATCGTAAGACTGGTGGATTCGAAAAAATACGTTTCAATCTACACATTGCATCGTCTAAGCTGGTACTTTTACAAATTTTTGATGGATGATCTTTAGTTAACATATCAGAAAAGACTGAGGTAAGTTCTGCCCAATTTGGTATAAATTTAGAATAATAGTTAATAAGACCTAGTAAACTTCTAATTTGTTTCTTTGTGGTAGGCACTTCTAGATTAAGAATCTTGGAAACAATTTTATCATCTGTCAACAATTTGCCACTTGAGCGCGGTTTAAATTTATTTTCTGTTTGTTTCGAATATCTAGTATTTACTACTGCTGCTGCTGTGTCGTTTTGACTTGAGTTTAAATGAAAAATGTCTCTGTTTGCTGTGAAAAATGCATTCCCCTTGGACTCGATTTCCTGAATACTTTTACAGTCCATTTGTTTCAAGAACTTAGCAAAAGGTGTAGGGATTGTACTCACTATCTTGTCAATAATAATAAGTTCTTTAAGTTTGTCATGGCTGTTGTTAGTTTTAGCCGAGTTAATCCACTTTGTACACACATCTTGTACTGTACTGACATAATCTATAAAGGTTTGATTTGGTTGTGGAGATAATTTGGCAAACTGTTGTTGGTAACCTGCAGTATCTAAAGAAAAATGTTGGAGAATGCGTTGCTTTAAATAGTCATAGACTTTTCGCATTTCCTGTGGCACTGTCTCTATTACTTTTAAAGGTTCAAGAGCTAAGTTTCTCATTAAAATGAATGCCCAATCTGATTTTATGATCTTATGGTAGGACATTAGACACTCAAAATTTTCCAAGTAGGCACTGATGGAATCTCCTGAGCAGAATGCCTTCACGAGGCCTTTATACTTGTTATATTTCTGTTCCTCCTCTTTGCTTCTTAGCTTATTCACAGATATTTCTACGTTGGACTCAATCTCCATCTGTTTTAGTTTTATTTGTGTATCGGCATTCAATTGGGCTTGTTTGGCCGCCGCCTCAAGCTCCATCTGTTTCTCCTAAGCCTGCAATTGCATTTTCTTCTCTTCAATTTGCATTTGCATCTTTTTTTCTTCTGCCTCAATTAGCATTTTCTTTTCTTCTGCCTCAATTTGCATTTTCTTTTCTTCTGCCTGCACTTGCCTTTGTTTTTCTTCTCGTTCTATCGCTCTTTCTTCACGGGCAATGTTGTCTGCGTGCGTTTTCTGTGCCCATTCTGACAGTTTCTCTTCTATATAACCTAATTTTATTCCTTGCTCAATGCATTTATCTAAGCTAGACATCTTGTGTTTTACTTGTTGGTACTGTTTATAAAGTTAAATCCCTTAGAAAAAATGTTGGGGAGTAGAAAATTTCGTTATCTCCCTTAATTATTAAATGTGTAAATCCAAATGCAAGGTTATGTTGGTTACAAGGTCATGAATATACAAACAAATCAATGCAAAGTAAAATGATACATTGATGGATGGTGAGAAGTACCGCTTAGGGTTGCAATGGGCATGATATGAAACTTAGCTTTTAATCCCAGAACTTGCGGATGTTGTCTTGTACTCTCGCCACTGTTGGATAGTTTACATAGGTTACACACCACACAACTTGCGGAACAATCTGCTCGTAGAGTGAGAAAACATTAGTAACAGTCAAAAAATGTCACAGTCATGTCAAAAATAGTTTATAGTAATCACAATAATGAGAGACACACTGCTGAGGGACTCAGATTAATACTATTTTATCGCTAGATAGCTACTAATATTTTAAACTTGTAAAGTTATCAATTTGTTGAACAAAATCAATTTGATATAATTAGTTTATAGTTTTTACTTGGCAATAAATAGCTGTGTAACATTAGATCTTATGCCAAAACCGGAGAATAAGCCCCCAAAAAGCCTGTCATCGTCTTGCTCATGTCTAGGTATCTGAGCTCGGGTTCACACAGGCAACAATAACTCCGTTCAATATGATATCGAACATTTATTGTATTTCAATATACAGTGCGTTGGCGCAGTGGGTTAACAATCCCGCGCTGTGTTACATATCACAGATAGTTAACATCATCACACATAGTTATCATACAACAGTCTAGCAAAATATCTAGCCTATGTCTATATATCTATTGATATCTATTGAGTCCCTCTAAGGCAGGCCCTGTTGTCTCTCTGAAGTCCGTCTGTCCTCTGCCGGTCCACACGTGTCCCAATCCGACACGGGTGGTACTCTGTCCGAGTTCCTCGTGGACCCCGCAATAGGCGGGCCACATCAGTGTCCACGGGACCCTGGACTCAATGACCAGTCCTTCGAGAAGGCTCTAGATTACTCTGGCCTCGAGTGACTCACTTCTATCCCTTGGTCGGGAGTTGCAGCCCTTTAATTAATATCTATAAAGGTGAGGCGGTGACAATACTGCACAAGTAGAGAACTGGTGTCTGCCACTTTCAAATATCCTATGTAGTGTAAATGCACTGGTCTCTGAACTTGTTTTATCCATGCGGGGACATACAAATGATTACGCTTATTCCTGACTCTTAGTCAGGGGATAAAATATTTTGCCACATCATAATCTGTAACTTGGAACTATAGTGTTAAATTTTAGTACCATCCTTTTGTTAACAGATTAGTAACCACTCCATATGAGGGTGAACATATAATCATTTCATAAAATAGTGTGAGGGACAGGCCATGTTTGAATATAAATTCATGAACAATTAAAGTAAACGCGTGATGTAAATGCATGTTCGGATAGGATTCACTCCGCATCACCTCACTGTAGTAGGAACAGAAGCGAAGAGTGATGTGAATAAATTGCTTGAATAACAGCAGTCCTTGACAAAATATACCACAGCGACTACCATCCTCATCTGCTGTACGCAGTGGGGGAAAACAATGTATATTTTAGTTATGGATTAACCCCTGAGAAAATCCAAAAACAAAGGCTCCCTGCATCAGCATTATGATTAATTATTATGTAGGATTAACATGTACTTGATATCAGAAAAATGGACATGTATGTTTTTTTTCTGGTATGAGAATTTTCCCTGTTCTGATTGTTACTTTTTACTGTGGGAATATACATTTTAATGTTGCACCTTGGGATTAGAGGATGTTGATGTAAGAATCCATGTGTATGTCAGTACTTAAGCCAAGGTTGAATAGTCCTTGACCTAATGATGATTATAGTGCCGAAAGGAAGACGCGGCATTAGAAACCACAGGGATTCTGTATAGGCTATTCTCTTCAAGTAATGAGAGAGACAATATCAACATGTTGGATGGACAGAATGACTTCACCCATCCAATAGTCCCAGTAACAACAGAACAAAATATAAGTGAGAAAATATCTTACTCACTATGAAGAGTCAGAATGGCTCTACTCAGCAATGAGGGACAGTGGAACATGGACACCCACTCCTTTCCCCTTCTCCCCTTGTTGTTTTGTATTTGTGTTTGTAATTGTGTTGTAAACCTTTTATCATAACACAGTAGGTTAATGCTAGTGTTGTATTCTTTGTTATCCCTTTTCTATAGAAGAGAAGCAGGTGGTGGTTGAATTTGGTGGGACTATATCACTACCACTGGATCCTGGGTCAATAGCCATAAAGTGAATGTCCAAACCATAGTCTGGATCTAGCAATATCTCCATGTTTACTGCGGCGCTCAATAGCTCCATAGCGAGCAACAGAAAATTTGAAGACAACTGATTGGGTGAGTGATTAAGTCCTATTTTAGTAGGAATATCCAGGATGAACTTCAAGATCTAATAATCTACAAAGATGAAGATCAACAGAGTAAATGACAACAGTGTATCGTCTGTTATACGTTGAGAAGTATCATCTATGGCCTCATCATTCAACAAAATCAGTGAAACTATGGGACAATCCTTCTACAAGTTATTAAAACTAACAACAGGGAGTAATCTTCAACTGTTGGTTGGATTACCAAGTTAATATCCACAATGGATAAGTCTTCGAAAGAACGTCTCACAGCTGCAACAGTCAAACATAAGGTTCCAGCCATGCAACACCAGATTCTAGCTATGAACACCAACCCAAACAAATGGGGAGAAGACAATGAACCACATAAGCCAATACAACCAAGGTACAAACTTAATATCATCTGAAACATAACCACGAAACCAGATTACCTCAAGGTTCCAAACCCTGAACCCCATCAGATAAAAGACCATATGAAAGCAGCTAAATGTCTCTACATCAGCAACAAGAGGAATCATCCAATTGTTTGCAAACCTGTTACTGTGCCGGATTTATTCATCTTTGGATATATGTAGGTATAGATCAATTGTGGCCTTAGTCACAGATACTACCATGAGATGCCTCTCAGTCCTATAAAGTTCTACACTGGACTAGATAACCACGACTAACTCTTTGCTGGTCCAATGTCAACCCAAATGCCATGGGTTATAGACTCGCGACTTGGTGGGTGTAAAATCTTTGTTGAACTACTTGGGATTCTGATATTAAAAGCAGAGCAGCTGAATGGACGTCTACTTGGCACCATGTATGGTGAGATGGTAAAGTACCTTGTAGAGAGCTTAAGTGGAAATTGCGGAAAGTTAGACCAACCTGAGGCCCCAAATTTCAAAAAAAAAAGAAAGACACCGAGCCTACTGCAACAGAGTACTCGAATATTCTAGCCCGCGGAGGGATTTGTGATTGTGTGTAATTTCTATTTTGGATTATAAAG
The DNA here is from genome assembly GCA_014155875.1 of Cepaea nemoralis. NCBI lineage: Eukaryota > Metazoa > Mollusca > Gastropoda > Stylommatophora > Helicidae > Cepaea > Cepaea nemoralis. The sequence goes on from JACEFZ010013193.1 coordinate 382,595, forward strand.
TATGATTCGCACCAGCCAATTACCAGTGACTAAATAGTAAGAACATAACTGAGTGCATTAATTTGGTACCCAGATAATGGGAAAAGGATCTAATCGACAGCAAAGATGAACTCTTAACCGCACACCAGGAGATAAATGACTATTAATTAGTTTAATTAGTAATACAAAATGCTGTTTATGTGTTGGTTCTTTTTTCCTGAAGGTAACAGGTCAGTAGTTTTTTCCAATGATATATCTGTATAATAATTTGACACCCACTCATTATTTTTAAATATGAGAATTGTACATGGTGTCAGAAATAAATGTATGTATGTTGGGTTTCTGCACCTAGACCAGTGTGATTATATCTAGGTACAATGAGTCAAGTTAGCAGAACCAAATTGTGGTTGTTGTGTTGTTTGTAATAACCTTGTTTTTTTCTGGGGTCACTGGGTACTATATTGTAACAATGCAACTAATTCCCATGCCTGTCTGAAAATGCATAGTGTTTATTACACCTATATATGTAACTGCAGATCTTGAGTTAATACCTGAACTGTTTGTCCAAAAGTGTTGTGTACATCAAGCAAATGTGGTGTCCAACAAGTGGTTGTTTATATGTTGTGAGCAATCAATATCCTTCTAGCACTATAGATAATGTAAAGGGTGATGAAGTGGGAAGGGAAACCTACACACAGATGCCATTGTTTCAAGGATTGAAACCTTTTCTCCTGGGATTTGTGGTAAATATCCCTGATCACCCTGCATTCTAACCAGTGACCAGAGAATCAATAAAACCCCCTAGACATTTTAACGAATCATTCTCAGGAATTAAAATCCACATCCCACATGTGTGGGCAACGTTCGTGAATTAAAACTCATGGTAAACATCACAATTGGTGTATTATTGTGGGTATATGAATTCAGGGAAAACCTCTCGCAGGTAAACCAAGTCACTTCAGAATGTTATAGTGTTAGTAACAGACCTAATCACTCATTAGTATGAGCTGAGTCAAGTGTTATATCAACCCATAATGGCTCAGATAAATATAGGTTTTTTTTGGGTACAAAACTGTTCACAGGTAATATCTTGATTCTGGTAGATGCATCATGTAGTTGGTTGTTGGGTATGAGATATAAAAAAAAAACAACAAAACTCATATTTTATATCTTATTGATGAGAAACTAAGTCCAGTAATGAACCTCCAGTAGTAAGGTCTCTGGGATGGTAAACTCACATAAGATAGGTAATTCAGTGAATGTTTAGAATTCATAGTCATTCCCATTTGATGTTTGAGGTATGGTTATGCTACTCTGGTATTCTCTTTAAATGGTTTAAAAGTGGTGTAGTGATGAACACACTACTATATTATGTATCCATAAGGTTTATTTTCCTACATATGAATAATGTGTTAATTAACTATTTTGTCATTGATTATCATTGTATTTTCATGCTTGATCTGCTTGTATAATTCATGTAATATTGAAAAGTTACCAAGGCAGCTGAGAGTGATAGACAATCTTATAGATAATTAGGACAGATAAGTTAAAAATCCAATAAATTTTTTTTTAAGGCAAAAATTTAATCAACAAATGATGATTCAGTAGGACAGTAAATAATACATGAGAGATGAATTAAACCAGGGGGAAATAGCAGTAACTAAAGTAAATGAACTAATGGTAAGGCCAAAACCACCACTTGCAAAAATGTAGACATAATTAATGGAAGGGAAGGAATATTGTAAGAATTTGCAGTATTTAGGGGCACCCTAATTTAATCCTCTTTCATATAACATAACATGTTCTACAACACCGGTAGTAAAGTAAAGTGAATAAATGATGGATACTTAGGAAGAAAAGCCATACCGACACTTATTATACTTTACCGGTGATATGAGTAGTATTATTAACTAACTCAGATGGCCCATATGTTAATAAATAGGGTCAACCAAAATATTCACCTGGTTATGTAAGTGAAACTGATCAACTCACTTACTGACCCAACAGAATATAAGGTATTTCTTTAAATTATCCACCCCGATTCCATTATTAATGGTAGCGGAAACAGACCGTATAGGCATGTAGGAGGTATAATTAAAGAATTAACTAATAAATTGGAATTTCCAGTTTAATTCTCATTAAGTGAAATGTTCACAATGAGAAATCCTCATCAAAAAGAGGAATGAAACAGCTTTTAGTTAGCGATTAGCTTACGTAAAGTTATTTCAGTAATTGCCTAACTAACATTAATATTCTCATAAGGGAAGAATTAAAAAGGGCAATAAAGGGTACAATAGAGGCGCGCGACTCAATTGTATTTTCTTTAAAACTAACCGAGTAACTAAATTCTAGATAATGCTCGAAGCCTACTAAAAGGTAGATTAATCAGAAATCAATCGCAAGACGAAACAGATTTCTACATCTCAGTTCTGACTTGGATGATATGCCAGCATTAAATTTGTGAAAGCAGATCCAGACTAACAGAGATTAGCTTAAATAACTGATAAGAATCAGTAAAAGCAACAATTAAATAAACAACTCTTGAAATAGATGCTGTTTATAGATAGGTCGAACCTCTTTAGTAAAGAGAGAGGAAACGCCTAAAACTTATACAGTGAACCCATGCTAGAAAAATGGAATATAGCTGTAAAAACCAAGCAAATTGGAGCATATAGCTGAAGAATTGCTTGATGTTTACTAGATTAGGAATTTCAATCAGGAATCCAGCTAGTAAATTATATAACAGTTCAAAGATAGACCTTAGTCAACCTAAATAAATCCAGAGTTTCCACGTATTAAACGGATGAAAACAAAACTGGAGAGAAACATTAAGAGTACCTTCCCTGTTATCTTGAGGAGACAACGCAGGAGACGCCAGTATGAGAGGGATATACATATGTAATAGTAATTTTACAAAGACTAGTAATCCACATCCATAACTGAAAGTGAACCAGCAACTTGATTGTCTGGAAGACTATCACAGGAATAAAAAAAGGGGCTTTTAACTTCTCACGGAACTGATTATATATGGTAGGAGACAATACGTCTGAACCTACATAACAATGTATGTTGCTAAGTTGAAAATAGTCTAAAACCTGGAGGGAGGCAGACGACGATCAATGTACGCCAAGCGACGCAAAATTGCTCGTAATTCAACACCAAAGCAACAAATACAGAGTGAAACTCAAACACATCAGGTTAGAATTACTAATAAGGATTCTAGCATAAAATAGATCTAGGTTAGAAGGAAAAGCAGAGAGAGTAAGCTAAGAATTAACTCATTCTGATAGATTCAGGTTCCCCGCGTAATATTCGGTTCAGAACGGAAATCTAGAAAAGTTGGACCTTGTTTACATGTTAGGCGAGATTCTCCGGGTAAAACCGCAAGAGAAAGGAACACCACTCTAATCAGTAGTTATCAAAACTGATCGGAAAATCCCATAACTCGACTAATAACCCAAACACATGATGTGTTGGATGAAAATGTATTCAACAAGAACCATCTTTAGCTTCCTTTAATTATCAGATCTATAGTTAAAACAAACGTCTAACTTACAGGGAGACGGGCGAGTTTAATATGCTATCAGTAGACGCAGAATTAACTGTCGGTTTTAACATAATCTCAAGATTAATAATCTAACGAGAGAGGAATCAAGCTGTTATATATCCTAACTAGTCATGCTTAAGTTAGCAGTGGTTACACGTAGGCCATAAATGAATTACAAGGAGAGAAGAGACTTTCTGCTGGGAAAAAAATCTGAGGGGAGTGGACGCAGAAAACCCAGAATCAGCAAAATGCAGATGTTAGGTTTCTTAATAACCCATGTAGAAATACTCAGGACTTTCTCCAGTTCTTAACGCCAGGCGAAATATATTGGGAAAAGAAATTCAGCAAATGATCTCATATGAACAGTATCATCAGGCTATTGCAAGCTTAATGATGATATTTCAATTGCTTCAAAAAATTGGTTTGATGCAGACAAACTAGTACTTGAAAGTAACAAATTATCAGATAACCACTCATATTTCAAACAATAACTGACAACAGTGGAGAGGGTACTACACTTTTTCACTAAAAGGGAAGTAAGCCATTAAGGTTATGCCAGTTGTCGGGACTATAAGAAAATGGACGTGGCCCTGATAGATTATCTAACATAGGGAAGTAATGTAGGAAATTACAAAGGGATGGATACTAGGTGACTCAGTAAAGAAGGAAATTGTAGAGTACTACTTGACCATTTATTTTCTGAAAGAAATCAATGGCTTAAATGGGGGAGGCGTGTAATATACTAAAAACGTCCCTACCCTTTCCTATTTATGGACTCCCTTAAAAATAAACAAACCCTTACAATTACTGTTTAAGTAACTTACTTAATGTAGGAGAAAATAAAACAGCGATAGACTGACCGTGGCACAGCTAAATTTATTTTAGCTTGTTTTCTCTCCCGTACCTGGCCAATCCTGGCGAGGGGGAAAACAAAGACTGAAGCGGCCATTTCTAGTCAAGAGAACACGCAAGAAAGTCGACCTTTCCCTTCGGGGAGAAGGTATTTTGCCTTAAAAACATGATTCTCTTCAAGCTATTGGTATGTTATCTACATTAAGATATATTTATGTATTACATAGACCAGTATGTTTAATTAAGAATTAGTTACAATTCTCTTAAACCAGGCTGGATGATGTTTACTAAGGAAACACAGGTGGGCGCCACGCTGTAATTTTTCCTATGTCTTACAATTTCAAATCCTTATGTTAATATCTTTTATAGGCATTATGAACTTATATCTAACTTTATAATCTACGAATATTATGTGTACTATAGAGTATCAACTCTCATGTCAGAAACTCTTTTCAATTTAGGAAAGACTTCTGATTCATACTTCAAAGAAGAAAACTAGTTTCTGCCAATTTCATAGTACTATGAACAATAACTTCTATGCAATGGAACTATATATCCCTATCAATGCTTAGAAATCTGCAAATAATCTATGTACTGTAGAGATTGGACTTTAAAGAAACATTTTCTCAATGTAGGAGCAGACTCTTGATTTCATACTGCACAAGTAGAGAACTGGTGTCTGCCACTTTCAAATATCCTATGTAGTGTAAATGCACTGGTAAAGATGTCTCTGAACTTGTTTTATCCATGCGGGGACATACAAATGATTACGCGTATTCCTGACTCTTAGTCAGGGGATAAAATATTTTGCCACATCATAATCTGTAACTTGTAACTATAGTGTTAAATTTTAGTACCATCCTTTTGTTAACAGGTTAGTAACCACTCCATATGAGGGTGAACATATAATCATTTCATAAAATAGTGTGAGGGACAGGCCATGTTTGAATATAAATTCATGAACAATTAAAGTAAACGCGTGATGTAAATGCATGTTCGGATAGAATTCACTCCGCATCACCTCACTGTAGTAGGAACAGAAGCGAAGATTGATGTGAATAAATTGCTTGAATAATAGCAGTCCTTGACAAAATATATCACAGCGACTACCATCCTCATCTGCTGTACGCAGTGGGGGAAAACAATGTATGTTTTAGTTATGGATTAACCCCTGAGAAAATCCAAAAACAAAGGCTCCCTGCATCAGCATTATGATTAATTATTATGTAGGAGTAACATGTACTTGATATCAGAAAAATGGACATGTATGTTTTTTTTTCTGGTATGAGAATTTTCCCTGTTCTGATTGTTACTTTTTACTGTGGGAATATACATTTTAATGTTGCACCTTGGGATTAGAGGATGTTGATGTAAGAATCCATGTGTATGTCAGTACTTAAGCCAAGGTTGAATAGTCTTGACCTAATGATGATTATTGTGCCGAAAGGAAGACGCGGCATTAGAAATCACAGGGATTCTGTATAGGCTATTCTCTTCAAGTAATGAGAGAGACAATATCAACATGTTGGATGGACAGAATGACTTCACCCATCCAATAGTCCCAGTAACAACAGAACAAAATATAAGTGAGAAAATATCTTACTCACTATGAAGAGTCAGAATGGCTCTACTCAGCAATGAGGGACAGTGGAACATGGACACCCACTCCTTTCCCCTTCTCCCCTTGTTGTTTTGTATTTGTGTTTGTAATTGTGTTGTAAACCTTTTATCATAACACAGTAGGTTAATGCTAGTGTTGTATTCTTTGTTATCCCTTTTCTATAGAAGAGAAGCAGGTGGTGGTTGAATTTGGTGGGACTATATCACTAACACTGGATCCTGGGTCAACAGCCATAAAGTGAATGTCCAAACCATAGTCTGGATCTAGCAATACCTCCATGTTTACTGCGGCGCTCAATAGCTCCATAGCGAGCAACAGAAAATTTGAAGACAACTGATTGGGTGAGTGATTAGGTCCTATTTTAGTAGGAATATCCAGGATGAACTTCAAGATCTAATAATCTACAAAGATGAAGATCAACAGAGTAACTGACAACAGTGTATCGTCTGTTATACGTTGAGAAGTATCATCTATGGCCTCATCATTCAACAAAATCAGTGAAACTATGGGACAATCCTTCTACAAGTTATTAAAACTAACAACAGGGAGTAATCTTCAACTGTTGGTTGGATTACCAAGTTAATATCCACAATGGATAAGTCTTCGAAAGAACGTCTCACAGCTGCAACAGTCAAACATAAGGTTCCAGCCATGCAACACCAGATTCTAGCTATGAACACCAACCCAAACAAATGGGGAGAAGACAATGAACCACATAAGCCAATACAACCAAGGTACAAACCTAATATCATCTGAAACATAACCACGAAACTAGATTACCTCAAGGTTCCAAACCCTGAACCCCATCAGATAAAAGACCATATGAAAGCAGCTAAATGTCTCTACATCAGCAACAAGAGGAATCATCCAATTGTTTGCAAACCTGTTACTGTGCCGGATTTATTCATCTTTGGATATATGTAGGTATAGATCAATTGTGGCCTTAGTCACAGATACTACCATGAGATGCCTCTCAGTCCTATAAAGTTCTACACTGGACTAGATAACCACGACTAACTCTTTGCTGGTCCAATGTCAACCCAAATGCCATGGGTTATAGACTCGCGACTTGGTGGGTGTAAAATCTTTGTTGAACTACTTGGGATTCTGATATTAAAAGCAGAGCAGCTGAATGGACGTCTACTTGGCACCATGTATGGTGAGATGGTAAAGTACCTTCTGCAGAGCTTAAGTGAAAATTCCGGAAAGTTAGACCAACCTGAGGCCCCAAATTTCAAAAAAAAAAAGACACAGAGCCTACTGCAACAGAGTACTCGAATATTCTAGCCCGCGGAGGGATTTGTGATTGTGTGTAATTTCTATTTTGGATTATAAAGTATGATTCGCACCAGCCAATTACCAGTGACTAAATAGTAAGAACATAACTGAGTGCATTAATTCGGTACCCAGATAATGGGAAAATGATCTAATCGACAGCAAAGATGAACTATTAACCGCACACCAGGAGATAAATGACTATTAATTAGTTTAATTAGTAATACAAAATGCTGTTTATGTGTTGGTTTTTTTTTTTCTGAAGGTAACAGGCCAGTAGTTTTTTCCAATGATATATCTGTATAATAATTTGACACCCACTCATTATTTTTAAATATGAGAATTGTATATGGTGTCAGAAATAAATGTATGTATGTTGGGTTTCTGCACCTAGACCAGTGTGATTATATCTAGGTACAATGAGTCAAGTTAGCAGAACCAAATTGTGGTTGTTGTGTTGTTTGTAATAACCTTGTTTTTTTCTGGGGTCACTGGGTACTATATTGTAACAATGCAACTAATTCCCATGCCTGTCTGAAAATGCATAGTGTTTATTACACCTATGTATGTAACTGCAGATCTTGAGTTAATACCTGAACTGTTTGTCCAAATGTGTTGTGTACATCAAGCAAATGTGGTGTCCAACAAGTGGTTGTTTATATGTTGTGATCAATCAATATCCTTCTAGCACTATAGATAATGTAAAGGGTGATGAAGTGGGAAGGGAAACCTACACACAGATGCCATTGTTTCAAGGATTGAAACCTTTTCTCCTGGGATTTGTGGTAAATATCCCTGATCACCCTGCATTCTAACCAGTGACCAGAGAATCAATAAAACCCCCTAGACATTTTAACGAATCATTCTCAGGAATTAAAATCCGCATCCCACATGCTTCAATATCCATCTGTAAACAGGTTGTATGTGGCACGCCAGAATTGCTAAGTCTATGTAATGCGTGGTAGATACATTATGCTCAGGAGAATTAATACCATTTCTCCCTGAAGTATTACACTATTACCTCTACTGTTGGATGGTTCATATAAACTAGTTCCTAAGAGAACCATAGGTGTGTGAACCTGTGTCTCAGTTGGCTGAATATAATGTATGGCTCATGCAAACTTACAAGGACTAAACATGTTTTCCACATATGTGCTTGGTGACATGAAAATTACTCAGTGGGGAGAGAGCACATGATGATGATGATGTACCTGTGAGACAAGTCTGGTGAAAAGGGGTGAGGTCTGGCATTGCTGTGTGAATATGGAATAGGACATTCATGCACCAACATCACAGCCATTGGAATGGATGTCTGGTCTGCTAATTTGGTAAATGCCATTAGTTAATACATAATGCATATTGCAGTTGTAAATGCCTATTTTCCATTTCCCTTCACAATGCCTGTCCCATGTTGCTATGTCACAATGCTTGCTGTACTGTGTCTGGTTCTCCCTGTGCCCAGATCTACTGTGGTTCAAACATGGTGGAACTTAGACCACATAAATGCTTGTAATTGTGTTAAGCTACCCTGTCTCAGCATATGGTCTTGTGATTACCACAGTGCATAACAGTGAAATACACTGCATCATCAAACTAGGAGAGGTGTGTTGGGACCACACCCATCCTTTTCCTCCCCATCCCCAATCTGTGTCTGTTGATGTATAATAATATTGTCTTTTAACATATGTAAAGAGATGTTGTGCCATTTTATATATCGACAGAGAACAGTATGGTGGAGAGGCCATCCATATATCATCTGGGACAACTAAACTGAAGTCCTAGATCCAGAAGTGACTCCCTATCAAAAGGCAGGAACATCTAAAAAGAATTTTCTCTCAGCTCTTTAACAGCTGAATGCATAAATGGGAGAATAACACAATCTGAAGCACTACCAATGTGGTGAACTGGACAGTGATCTTTGAGTCAATCAAATGTCATCTGAGAACTAAACAACAAGTCTATGGTGGTTAACCGCATTCAGAACGTCTGGTGAAATGACTGGGACAATGGATTCTTTGGCTAGGACTTATCTTAGTTAATCTCCAGCCTGGTGCTCACACAGTGTTTTCAGAATGAAGACTTGTATGTAAAGTACGTGAGATAGACTGAGGAGAAGGAAGAAGACTGGGACATATTTGTATCTTAGATCTTCCTCTACAGGAAAAGGAGAACAACATCCCAAATCTCAACTTCATGAACAGTCAACTCACCAGTGAAAGACAAGGCTGTAGCTTTTCTTCAAACTGTGACAGTAGGGGATAATTAGTCAGACTTGGAAAATCATCATGGGGGAAAACTGCAACCTGAGCTGTCCAACACCCATCATAGGTGCTAAAAGGATTAAACAGACCAGTGGAGCAGAAGGTCCCTATGCTTGCCCCAGGTTATGGCTTACCTGGGTTTTCCCTCATTAACAGTGGAAGAAGAGATAAAAGTCAATGGTGTGGTGGTAATTAGAGAGGAGAGGTGGAGGAAAGTTTATTATTGGGTGGTGGAGTAATGGGGAGGTGTTGTATCTTGTTTATCAACCTGCATGTGTGACATATTTTATGCATTTTCTATGCAATAATTGAAGTGTTGACATGACAGGAGATGAGACAATGGTCATCACTCGACTCACCATCAATTCAATAAATTGTGTATTCCATGAACCAGTGTTTTAAGTACATGTCCCCAGTGAATTTCTTGTACAGTTGCTGTCAAGTGTTGTCTCTGGTGACTGTCTTAAGTGCTGTTGTTGGTTATACATATTGTGAAAAGTCTTGTATAGATGTTGTCAAGTATCTCTTATGATGTAAGTCTTGTACAATGGCTGGTGTACACAATTCCTTGTGAATGTATGTCCCACTTTTGTCAAGAAACTGTCATGTAGATGTCCTGTCCAACAGATGTTATGTACAGTTATTGTTGAAGTTTGTTTGTCTACAAACCCTGAATCCTACAATCCCAAAGAAATGGGACAAACTGATATAGGTCATACTGACAAAATATATAGAAGATCTATGTGACGGACGAACAGCACACTGTCAACAGTATAATGAGTGAGATGGATCCTCAGTTGTGCAGGGGCTAATAGTTCAGATCTTCTCTGGCCTTGGGTGAACTAGTTACTTCTTTTATAAATTTCTGTGTAGATACATAGTGGTCTCACAGTGGGGGTTTGAGCCAAAGAAAAATGTTCTCCAAAAAGGGCTATTGCGGGAATGATTAGCTCATTTGAGTGACCTCTAGACAAAACGTGCTAAATCATATCCTTTATCTTGTTATTTATTATTCAAGATATATCTCCAGAGAACACTACTAACTAGGTCCTCTGGCAACTCAATCAAACATGTCACACTGTCATGTGTCAATGTGTCACTACTACAAGCCATATGTCCTGGCTGTGTTGCTGTCATGTGTCAATGTCTCACATCCACAAGCCAGATGTGATGTCTGTGGTGCTGTCATGTGTCAATGTCTTACTACCACAAGCCAGATGTGATGTCTGTGTTGCTGTCATGTGTCAATGTCTCACATCCACAAGCCAGATGTCATGTCTGTGTTGCTGTCATGTGTCAATGTCTCACATCCACAAGCCAGATGTGATGTCTGTGTTGCTGTCATGTGTCAATGTCTCACTACCACAAGCCAGATGTCATGTCTGTGTTGCTGTCATGTGTCAATGTCTCACTACCACAAGCCAGATGTGATGTCTATGTTGATGTCATGTGTCAATGTCTTACTCCAACAAGCCAGATGTCATGTCTGTGTTGCTGTCGTGTGTCAATGTCTCACTACCACAAGCCAGATGTGATGTCTGTGTTGCTGTCATGTGTCAATGTCTCATATCCACAAGTCCGATGTCATGTCTGTGTTGCTGTCATGTGTCAATGTCTCACTACCACAAGTCCGATGTCATGTCTGTGTTGCTGTCATGTGTCAATGTCTCACTACCACAAGCCAGATGTGATGTCTATGTTGATGTAATGTGTCAATGTCTTACTCCAACAAGCCAGATGTCATGTCTGTGTTGCTGTCGTGTGTCAATGTCTCACTACCACAAGCCAGATGTGATGTCTGTGTTGCTGTCATGTGTCAATGTCTCATATCCACAAGTCCGATGTCATGTCTGTGTTGCTGTCATGTGTCAATGTCTCACTACCACAAGTCCGATGTCATGTCTGTGTTGCTGTCATGTGTCAATGTCTCACTACCACAAGCCAGATGTCATGTCTGTGTTGCTGTCATGTGTCAATGCCTCACTACCACAAGCCAGATGCCATGTCTGTGTTGCTGTCATGTGTCAATGTCTCACTACCACAAGCCAGATGTCATGTCTGTGTTGCTGTCATGTGTCAATGTGTCACTACTACAAGCCAGATGTCATGTCTGTGTTGCTGTCATGTGTCAATGTGTCACTACCACAAGCCAGATGTGATGTCTTTGTTGCTGTCATGTGTAAATTATCCATCAGATAGTGCTCTCTGTAAATGATCTTTTATATCTATTGTGGTCTTTATCTTCCCAGCATTCTAGCTGCATTACTCTCCATAATCTTTTTTATTTACTCTTTCACCTATTTTATTTGATCAAAATATCTTTTTTTCGTCATTTTTGAGTTTCCTAGCAAGCAATCTTCTTAACATTGATAACTAAAGCCGGGTATTACAGTAGGTCAAATGTATGAGTTTCTGGCCTGTACATATGTGGTAGATGACAGGGATTAAAATGTCACCCATTCTTGCTTTCATTTGATTTGAGTCAAGAACTGACATAAAGGCACTCAGCGCATTCCCAGACTCGTTCCGTCCTCATCTTCAACAAACAACGAAACGTTTCAAAACTAATGGTAGCAGTTGCAATCTGATTAAGTGTCCACTTGGCCTTTCTTTGGAACACTGTCGGCCAAATTTTCTGGTCACGCCTAACCCCACCATTCGTTCCAGGCCTTGATGGTGTATCTGCTCTTCCACCCTATAAACATGATCCCTGAGCGCCCTGTCCACATCTGCCTTATGGTGCACCAATACGCCACAATGCGGTACACAGGGCCGTGTCGTGCTATGAAACAGAGGCGGCCGAGTCAGGTGGCACCGTAAGGGGGCGGCATTTCGAAGACTTGCATCATTAGGGTGGGGGAGGGGGGGGGGGAATTTTCGAAGACTTGCATCATCCTGAGAAAATCTACGGCACGGTCCTGGCGGTACAGATAAAACCAGTGTGACCGCCTTCTTGTTTCCCTACACACAAGCATATAAGAGCATATAAGCAGCGGATATATGGTTCCTGAGACGAATGTTGCGAATGCTTTGGACCGCCAGAGTAAAGAACAACGACTGTCTGACAGAGGTTATATAAATCTAGGACATTATTTACATCTATAAGAACGCGACAAACATTCATTAGTTATGTGACAGGAAGAGAGAGATTGAATAGTATCGTGACAACTGGAAATATCAGTGGGAAGAGACCGATAGAAATAATAACGGATAAAATTATACGATGGCATGGAGAAATACCAACAGTAGGATTGATCCGGAACGTCAGGGGCCAAGATCTGTGGGTACACTCGAACCCGAGAAGGTAACCCGGCCAACAGATGCCTGTAGAAGTCGGATGTGTCGACCAACATGTTCAAATATCGCAGCTCTGCTGTAAACAGACACAACGCAATTACGTCTAAAACAACATTCCGGACGAAAGCAGAAGAAGAAGAAGAAGAGGAAGAAGAAGAGGAAGAAGACTTGAACGCCTACACCAGTTGGCAAGGCACATGACGTAGATCAGTGGTTCTCAACCTCTTTTGGCCCCATGCACCCTCTCATTATGTGTTCAGAATGTCACCCATACCCCCTTTCGTATTTTCTCCCTATAAATTCCCCCTTCCCCTGTCCCTACATAGTATACGTAAATATGGAATCTACATTTAATAACACGTATTAGAACAAGTCTAGTCGTCTACATGAAAAGTGATTTGTGGGTCTCCGTAAGTTATATAACGAATTTCAGAAGGGCGAGAAGTACAGAACCGTAAAATATGGAAGGAAAGACAATATCAAGTAATCGGTTCTTTTATTAACGCGATCTTGAATTAATCTTAGTTCCCCCCCTCACCCCACCCCACGTTGAAACCCTAAAATCCCCCCCCCCCCCTTTTTTTTCTACCCCCAGAGGGGAATTTCCCACCGGTTGAGAACCACTGATGTTGGTGATGCAAGATTGCAGACAGATCAAAGTCAACATGTAGAAAATGAAGGATGTAGAAAAGAGAAGGAAACTACCAGACTGTTCATCGCAAAAGACTAATCATAACAGGGGATCCAAAACCAATATCTGATTGTGACAGTAACACCCAAGGGACAAGTAGACAATTTCGGTCGGCTGTGGGAAGAGAACGATTCCAGAGCGAGTGCGAGTGGTAGAGATGACGGCCCAGGGCCAAACGTGTGACAGAGAACAGTTTTGCTGCTGGGCTGAAGAGGAGAACAAGGCTGGCGTCACGTGACTGGATAAGTTTATATCAGGAAAATCTAACACGGCATAACATTGATAGACCGGGAATCTCAGAAGACAGATGGAAGGGACACGGTCACTTAGTGACCAAAACATGAAAATCACAAGGATAGCAAATGGTGGATAGAACCAAGAGGTTTTCTCTTGAGTAAGAATTCGGCAAATCCCGTATACAGTGTAACCAGTGATTAAATTCTTGCTATGAGACATCAGACAAAGAAAAGGACCGTCACAATTATCCACGTCTTTGCACTAAAAGCTGCCAAAGAAGAAAGAATGTAACAGTCAAGAATTCTACAGTAGTCTACAAAAGACATTGATTTAATCTCCACCATAGCCCCGGGAAGGCTAACCCGGTCAACAAATGCCCGCAGAAGTCGGATGTGTCGGCCTAACGGCGCAAGAACGCAGCTCTGCTGTAAACTGGCACAACGCAATCACGTCTGAAAAAAAAAAAAAAACTCCGGTATTTACTGTGCCAGTAAATATCAAACAAAATGCTCCTCACTGCCCCATGTGAAAAGTGGAACAATAGAAAAGGTACGAGGTTAATACCAGCAAAGGACATCGGAATGGGAGATATCAGAGGCCAATCAAATCGTGTCCAGCATATAGTTATTAAATGTCCAATACAGAACACATCAATACCACGCCACATAACCTGACATACTGACCGCATAACCAGGGCACATGGGGTTAAAAAGATTTGTAATGGTGGGTATGGCTTCTGGATGCGGAACATTAAAGACGCCCTGGCCATGAACACACATAAGGCTGCTAACAGATCCACAGATTTATTTGGGGATGGGGGGTGGCTGAGAGCCGTGATGTCACCGACGTTCTGCAACGTGCCAGCTGCATGATAGTTTTACATGTGATAGGTTTACACGTTATACTTTTACATGTGATAGTTTTACATGTGCTGGGTTTTATTATTTCACAGCTGTGACGGTATCGGTTTGAGTTATCTTGTTTTGTTTTACCTCAGTCCAGACTCTCTCTATAAACACTGTAAACAGTAGTCAAATGGTACAGCATGCAATTATATGGTCTCTATGTAAACAATCTCGTGCCTAGGAATTCCATTGTTCAACTTCTTCTTCATGCTACTTGTGCCGGGAAGCCTCGCAGAGAGGAGGCAGCTGGACTATTCTGTTTCGCTTTGTCTTGTTGCTTGTACTCACGTCAAATGTGATGTCTTAATTGTCTCTTTTATCCCATCTAGCCAACTCATCCTGGGTCCCGTAATCCAATGGTCTCATGTAAAAAATTTCTAGCCGCTGTCTGATCAGGTCCCACTCTAGCTAAATTTGCGAACCATTTACTTCTTTGGTGGCCAATAAAGTCAGCAATACTTGTTATCCTTACACATGTTCCTAGTTTCTCATTTGTCTCTCTATCTCTTCTTGTTTTTCCACCTGCGTTTGTTATGTATCTCATCTCACATGATGTAATTTTACGCCGTTGTGTTTATATGACTGTCTTTGTCTGGCATTTGCAACGCAGTGTTAGAACGAATAAAGCGCCTATCAGCTTCTTTATTTTATTTGTATTATTGTTCAACACCGTAAGGAAAATGTAGGTCATCACCGAATGAAAGACAATTCTTACTATAGGAGTAGCCTGCTACTATAGTGTAAAAGAGAATCCCATTTGCATCCATAAAAGAACATTTGCATGCGCAAATAAAGTAGCGAATGGTAAATGGGTCATGTCCTGGAGGCTAGAAGCAATGTCCTAGAAGAGAGGGATTTCATCACTTTCTGTGGCCAGATTAAATAACATTATGGCGGCAGGAGTCACGGCGATGTCAACGCTCAATCCTCTTCTAGTCTTCTAATCAACGGAGATGAAATATCTCCCCGTCACAACATATTGTAGTCAGCGGAGATTGAATATCTTCTCCCTGTCGCAACATATTGGGCACAGCTGCACTCAACAACATCTTCTATAGTGTTTTTTTTTTTTTGGTTGCCTCAATATAAAATTCAATATCTCAGTAACGAACTGAGGTAAAATGATGAGATTTTGTATATAACCTTATCTTTATGTCCACCCAACACAAAAATTTTTGTTCTGGAGATTTTACAGCAGATTTCAAAGTTAGCTTATATACGGTATATTAATTATGACTTAAAGATTACGTCCATGATTTTAACAGTTTTACAGTTTCACCAAGACTCGACCCACATTATTCAAAATTTTCACGTGATTTTCGTTTTGAAATAAACAGCGCGAAGATTCAGAGGCGTCTCCAAATGTGGGTTCTTTCATGAAACGTGATTATATAAGTAAACTAGCTGACAAGGCCCGGTTTCTGGCGGGAATCAATCAATCAATCAATCAATCTATCTATCTATCTATCTATCTATCTATCTATCTATCTATCTATCTATCTATCTATCTATCTATCTATCTATCTATCTATCTATCTATCTATCTATCTATCTATCTATCTATCTATCTATCTATCTATCTATCTATCTATCTGTCTAATCTATCTGTCTGTCTGTCTGTCTGCCTGCCGGCCAACACACCCACCCACCGAGCGACCGACCGACAGATATCTATCTATCTATCTATCTATCTATCTATCTATCTATCTATCTATCTATCTATCTATCTATCTATCTATCTATCTATCTATCAATCTATCTATCTATCTATCTATCTATCTATCTATCTATCTATCTGTCTAATCTATCTGTCTGTCTGTCTTCTGTCTGTCTGCCTGCCGGCCCACCCACCCACCCACCGACCGACCGACTGTCACAGCCTCACATTATCCACATTATCCGGTAAACCAACATTAGTTAATAGATATTAGCCAAGGGCTACAACTCCCGCCCAAGGGAAAGAAGTAAGACCCTCGAAGGCCAGAGTATTCCAGAACCTTCTCGAAGGACTGGTCAGTGAGTCCACTGTCCCGTGGACACTGATGTGGCCCGCCTATTGCCGGGTCCACGAGGAACTCGAACAGAGTTACCACCCGTGTCGGATTGCGACACGTGTGAATCGGCAGAGAGAGACGGGACATCGAAGAGGCAACAGGGCCTGCCTTAGAGGGACTCAATAGTTTAGACCCATGTGTATTTGGGGTTCATAGACATATGCTAGATAGTTTGCTTAGAATGTTTGATGATGTTAAACTGTGTGATGATGTTAAACCTCTGTGATATGCAACTCAGTGCGGGCTTGTTAAACCCACTGCGCCAACGCACTGTATATTGAAATACAATAAATGTTAGATATTATATTTAACGGAGTTATTGTTGCCTGTGTGAGCCCGAGCTCAGATACCTAGACATCCAACACGCTGACAGGCTTTTTGGGGGCTAATCTCCGGTTTTGGCATAAGCTTTACATATAGACGGCTATTGATTGCCAAGTAAAATAGTAAATTAATCATATCAAATTGATGTTTGAAGAAGTTTAACAAATTTGCATCTATCTAGTGATGAACTAGTATTAATATGAGTCCCTCTGCAGCTAGTCTCTCAATGATGTTAATACTATAAACTATTTTGACATGACTGTGACATTTTTTGACTGTTACTAATGTTTTCTCATTCTACGAGCAGATTGTTCCGCGAGTTGTGTGGTGTGTAACCTATGTAAACTATCCAACAGTGGCGAGAGTACAAGACAACATTCACAAGTTCTGGGAATATAAGATAAGTTTCATATCATGCCCATTGCAACCCTAAGCGGTACTTATCACCATCCATCCATGTATCATTTTGCTTTGCATTGATTTGTATGTATATTCATGACCTTGTAACCAACATAACTTTGCATTTGTATTTGCGCATGTAATAATTAAGGGAGATAACTAAATTTTCTACTCCCCAACATTTTTCTAAGGGATTTAACTTCAGTAAAATTACCAACAAGTAAAAGACAAGATGTCTACTTTAGAAAAATGTATTGAGCAAGGTATGAAATTAGGTTATAAAGAAGAAAACTGTCAGAATGGGCACAGAAGACGCACGCAGAGAACATTGCCCGTGAAGAAAGAGCGATAGAACGAGAAGAAAACAAAGGCAATTGCAGGCAGAAGAAAAGAAGATGCAATGAAGCAGAAGAAAAGATGCAGATGCAACTACAAGCTGAAGAGAAGAAAATGCAATTGCAGGCTCAAGAGAAACAAATGGAGCTTGAGGCGGCGGCCAAACAAGCCCAATTGAATGCCGATACACAAATAAAACTAAAGCAGATGGAAATCGATTCCAACGTAGAAATATCTGTAAATAAACTGAGAAGCAAAGAGGAGGAACAGAAATATAACAAGTATAAAGGCCTCGTCAAGGCATTCTGCTCAGGAGATTCCATCAGTGCATACCTGGAAAATTTTGAGTGTCTAATGTCCTACCATAAGATCATAAAATCAGATTGGTCATTTATTTTAATGAGAAACTTAGCTCTGGAACCTTTGAAAGTAATAGAGACAGTGCCGCAGGAAATGAGAAAAGATTATGATTATTTAAAGCAACGCATTCTCCAACATTTCTCTTTAGATACTGCAGGTTACCAACAACAGTTTGCAAAATTATCCCCACAACCAAACCAAACCTTTATAGACTACGTGTCTACAGTTCAGGATGTGTGCACAAAGTGGATTAACTCAGCTAAAACTAACAACAGCCATGACAAACTAAAAGAACTCATTATTATTGACAAAATAGTACAATCCCCACACCTTTTGCTAAGTTTTTGAAATAAATGGACTGTAGGAGTATTCAGGATGTAGAGACAAAGGGGAACGCATTTTTCACAGCGAACAGAGATATTTTCCAATTAAACCTAAGTCAAAACGAAGCAGCAGCAGTGGTAAACACTAGATACTCGAAACCAACTGAAAGCAAGTTTAAACCACGCTCGAATGCCAGGAAGCCAGTTAAGTGCCAATATTGTAGTTTAACTCACGAAGAATACGCGATGTGCGATAAATCGCCCAACTATCCTCATCATCTCAAAATGATCGTGGAGAAGCAGAATAACAAGAGAAATTCGTACCAGAGAGCGGTCAAATGCTATTTTTGCAGTAGCTTT
Source organism: Cepaea nemoralis (assembly GCA_014155875.1). Taxonomy (NCBI): domain Eukaryota; kingdom Metazoa; phylum Mollusca; class Gastropoda; order Stylommatophora; family Helicidae; genus Cepaea; species Cepaea nemoralis. The sequence goes on from JACEFZ010013193.1 coordinate 401,416, forward strand.
GGGCACTACAGTCGCTTTTGTGATGGCCGAAAATTACTAAAACAGGCCAATGCTGCACTAGTTGAAACGTCATCAGACGAAGATATTGAATCACTGAATGAGTGTGACAATCAAAACGAAAGTGTGAGTGAACTAGGAAATGCCGTGCAAATTATTGACACCATTACAGACCATAAATGTAACACCTGTATGAAATTCCAACTTGACATAACATTACTATGTGGCCATACCATTCCTATTTCTAATGAAATGGCCAATGCTGCCTTATCTTCTACAGGCAAGCTAAATTTCTCAACAGGGTTTGTAAATAACAAAAAGTGCACATTAATTCGTGATTCCGGCGCAACGCTCTGTGGGATTAAGAAAACGAATTCTTTTCTGACAAATTAAAGTAAAGAAAAAGAAAAAGAATTAATCAACGACAAAGACTATACACACAAACACGTAACTTGTCGCACATTCTCAGGCACTATAGAGAAATACCCCCTTGCTCTTGTCGAAATTCGAATACCGTTCATATCAGGACTAGTTTTGTGCGCAGTCCTAGAAAATCCTGTCGCTGATATTATACTTGGGAATCTGCCCAACATACGACCTTGCTCTGAAAAGGAAATCAGAGATTGGGAGCAGAAAAACGGTATCCAGCACCCAAACAGCGACTCTAAAGAGAAACACCAATCTGTCAGTGATACGACCAATTTAACACCTCGAATTGAGGATGCTACCGATCTACCAAGTACCAAGCCTGTAGATGTGCAACAACACACACAACACACGAATGCAATAACACGACAGACAACTCACAAAACCAACACCGACCAACTGCAGAAGTCACTAGAAATAATATCACCAAACACTACCATCACTAAGTACGCCAACAAAGGTGCAAAAACAATTGTATTAAAACCAGGTCAGGATATTTTACTACTGCTACCTGACAAGAGAGATTTACTATCAACCTCTTGGCAGGGACCATTTAAAATTGTTAGAAGAATTTCGGAAGTTGATTACGAAATTTCGTGGAATGGAAAATTGAAAATATTCCATGTAAATATGTTAAAACCATACTATACTAGACAGCACACTGACACGAGTGAGCAGACGCAGCTAACTGATGACAGAAACGAAACGACAATTACCCAACTGAGTGACATCTCGACAAACGCAGCATCGTTAACGACGCACTCTTACGACAACAAAGACGACGAAGACATATGTACATTACCGACAATATGTGATAACGACAACGACGACAATTTGACGACATATTGACAACGATTAATCTCGACGACGACGACAATGACATTGAAGACAATTTACAAACAGTAGCATCATGTAATAAATCAGACAGACGTAGACAATACTGAAATCCCAGTACCGATTATGAATGACGACGGTAGTATAAAGGACATACAAATCTCTGACACTCTGACACAACAGCAGCGACAAGACATTTTGACTCTCCTTAACGAGTATAAATCTATCTTCTCTAACAAACCTGGACGGACTGACAAAATAACACATTCAATTGTGTTGACAGATCTGACACCGGTCAAATGTAGACCATATTCTATTCCTCTGCATTATAGAGCAAATTTAGACAAGGAAATTTTGGATTTAGAGAAAAATAGAATAATTCAGAAATCTATGTCTCAATATTCTTCACCGATTGTCCTGGTGAAAAAGAAGGACCAAACGATCCGTTTGTGCATCGATTATAGAAGGTTAAATACAATAACCACAACAGATGCGGAGCCGATGAATAGCTGTGAAGACCTCATTTTGAACATGTCTCAATCATCCTTATTTTCAAAGGTTGATTTAGCGAAAGGTTATTGGCAAGTACCACTACACCCTGCTTCTAGACATATAACAGCATTCGCAACACCTCTCGGTTTGTACGAATGGAGATATCTTCCATTTGGTCTCAAGAACGCTCCCGCCACATTTGTTAGATTAACTAGATTGCTATTACACGGAATTAAAGATGTCCAAGCTTATATTGATGATATATGTATTCATTCTTCTAATATGAACTTCTCACTTACTTACACTCAAACAAGTCTTCAACCAAATCTTTCTTTTCGGACTTACTATCAAACCTTCCAAGGTTGAAATAGGCTATAAACAAATAGACTTCCTTGGTCATAGAATTTCTGAAGGCAAACTGTTGACAGATGATAAAATTGTTTCGAAGATTCTCAATCTAGAAGTTCCTACCACAAAGAAACAAATTAGAAGTTTATTAGGTCTTATAAACTATTATTCTAAGTTTATACCAAATTGGGCAGAACTTACATCAGTTTTTTCTAATATGTTGACAAAAGATCATCCATCAAAAGTTTGTAAAAGTACCAGCTTAGAGGATGCAATATGCAGATTGAAACGCATTTTTTCTAATCCACCAGTCTTACGATTACCAAACATAGATTTACCCTTTATTTTGACCACAGATTCGAGTGCTATCGCAATTGGAGGATGTTTAATGCAAGAAGTGGATGGAGTGAGACACCCAATTCTCTACGTAAGCCGTAAGCTGAAGAAAGCAGAGACCCGTTACTCTACAGTGGAATTGGAGGCATTAAGTCTATTATTTTGTATGCTCAGATTGTCTAAGTTCCTCTTGGGTGCCCACTTCGTTGTACTCACCGACAATTCGCCATTGTTGGTACTTAAGCAAGGTGTTCCCAAAAACCATCGTTTGCAAAGATGGTGTCTTCTTCTCCAAGATTTCGACTTCGAAATCCGCCATATCAGAGGCACTGATAACATTATAGCTGATATTTTATCGCGGCAGACGAATGCGCCAGCAGAATAACATTTGGCACATTGACCATTCGCCATACCAGAAATTGTGATATTTTATTCCGTAGCATAGAACAGTGTAACTTTACACCTGCTAAAGAACTTCCATTTAAAAGTAATAACACCCCAGTGAATAGGTTACGTATAACACCCACGAACGTGAAACTTTGAGAACTATACTACCAATTACCAAAGCTCTAGGACCAATCCGAGCGAGAGACATTATCTGTGAAATGATTTCATCCAGTGAACGGACAGTGATCACGAAAACATTAAGAACACTTGATACTCGACGTTGAGAACATTCCGTACTTGCTGTGGCTAATAGACTTTGCAAACAGCCGAAACAGAACTACGTCGACGACAACACTCAAGAGACAGCCATACTAGCTATTAACATTCATGGCACGACACGCTAACAACAGGAGGACAACGCGCACATCATCGTTGGATTTAGTTACTTAGTTAATTAATTAATTTAGTATTGAAATATGTATTATATTATTATTATGTATATAAAATGTGTTAACCTGTAATTTGTACATTTTCTACCATAATATTACAGGTATTTCCATTCATAGGTTAAATAACCTTCCTATGCAATTTTCTCTATGTAAATTATAAACCATTTTTGAGTCATCGTACAAAAAGTACGTATTATCTTAAAGGGAAAATATCGCCTATTCCGTTTTTTCTAAGGGAAATAACACTTACCTCAACTTTACTTATATATTTTAACCAAATACTATTTTGAATGAAAGATGTGTGAATGACAGTGTG
>JACEFZ010013193.1:410000-432500 GCA_014155875.1 Cepaea nemoralis
GTTGATATATTAAACTATTGGTAAAATATTAATACAGTAGTTCTCCTTTAATTTTACATATAATACAACATGTCTGCTACCATGATAATAACATTTAAGTCATAACCGTGACATACCCATAATTTCTATGTTTCGCCATCCATGTTTGTTTGGTCAAAAACTACTGTTTGTTTGGCACTGAATGAGTTAGGTAACAGCGGCTTGGACAGGACAATAACGGACATCATGTTTCCCGGCAGAAGAAGCAGAAATCGTCATTGTTTCATTAATAGTCCTACATACTGCAAACAGTATTGACATACGGGTTTCGTTATTAGCCCTGCATATGGTAATCAATAGTGAAATACCGGTTTCGTTATTAGCCCTGCATAGGTAAACAATAGTGAAATACCGGTTTCGTTATTAGCCCTGCTATCGTATTTTTATCGTTTCTTTACTTATTCAGCAGTCGACCGTAAATGGAGATTTGTCCGCAACAGACGAGCAATATCTCCGGCGGGCCTATTCTCGCTGGTCGCGAGATCCGCACAGTGGCAGGCAGGGAGATTTGCTCGCAGCAGACGAGCAATATCTCCGGCGGGCCTACTCTCGTTGGTCGCGGGAGCCGCACGAGTCAGGCGGGGAGTCTGACGGTAGTACACGCTTACAAGGTCCAGACACTTGCGTTTGACAGGTATACGCGCCAAATTGGTGGGGCACGCATACGACCCTTACCTGCGGGATTTGGCTGAACGCCTCTAAGTAAAATCCCATGGGTTTAGGGTCTGGCCATCGCTCGTCTTCTGCTCGTGGAGGCGAGGTCTCGGAGGTTTGATGCTGAGCCGCCAGCGTCTGCAGCCTACCTTGTTCCAGACGTATTGGTTACCCATTCCTCTGGTTCAAACAAGGCAAGGCCGAGAGAAGGAACATGTAGTTTGGGCACCACATATTCTCTGAAGCTCTGCCCAGGCATTGTGATGGAATTTTGGCCAAATTCCAACACATACTTTGGTCTGTCAAGACTGTAAGGTGCCACTCTCTTATTAGCCCTGCATACGGTAAACAATAGTGAAATACTGTTTTCGTTATTAGCCCTGCATAGGTAAAGAATAGTGAAATACGGGTTGTGTTATTAGCCATGCTTACGGTAAACAATAGTGAAATACGGGTTTCGTTATTAGCTCTACTTACGATAAACAATAGTGAAATACGTGTTTCGATATTAGCCCTGCATACGGTAAAAATTAGTGAAATACTGGATTCGTTATTAGCCCTATATACGGTTAACAATGGTGAAATAAGGGTTTTGTTATTAGTCCTGCATGCGATAAATAATGTCTGAATACGTGTTCACGTAATGGCCGGAATACGATACAATTAAGTGGAGTTCAAGCACGACAAGCAGTAATAGAATATTATGATCAATTACGGAACTCCATATCGTAAACTATATGGTATACTTGTGTCGGCGTGCAGTCTATTAACAATAGTAGAACGCTGTATTCACGCACGGAATTTCATATGTAAACAATAGCTAGAATACGGTGTTCATGTGTGGGCCTAGTCAGATAAACACAAGTAGAATACGTTGTTTAAGTACGGCCCTTCATACGATAATTCATGGTACATGGTAGAATACTGTGTTCAGGTATGTACTACGATAGGCAAGTGAATAGATAGAATACCTTGTACTTGTGCCGGTCTACTTAGGAGACATCGCCTGTAAACTACAGACGCCACAGTGGCTTGTGGCTCAGTAAAAATGAATTTTTCAGGAAATGAGGCATTTTGATCTTCACGGAAAATAATGTTTGCCACATTTTTGTAACCTGGAAATGTATATCACCATGCAACATAATCATCGCCATGGTAACAGACTGCTGTTAATGTCGTAAATGTTGTTTCGAACACGTGAATGGCGATAGTTTTAATCTCCACAGAAAGAAAACACTGGCAACTAATGGAGAGCTGACACCCGAAGAACAAAGTCGCTGATATAAGGATAATCTTTATAGCGCGTGCGCAATAATTATGTTGCTTAGAGATTTGCTGTCTTCATGACATTTTGACCGCAAGTTCACAAATTCCATGCCAACGGCTAGAAGTCGTGTGTTAAACGGATAACTATGTACGTTACATACCGTTTGGGTAAACGGGGAGGCATGGCGGGTATCCGCCGGTCTTCCTGGCCGAGGCGTTAGCAGCTTTCTCCGCAACCCCGAATACTCTCGTGGTTGACGTGAGCGCATGAGAATTGGAAGCGGTTCGAGTCTCGCCAGTGACTTATGAGAGTCTGGAGCAGGTCGCTCAGAAAGTCGTGGCGTGCTGATGAGCGTAATCTAGCCTAGCAATCAACATATAGCATGAAAGATGCTGATGTTGACCGCAATATCCTGAAACAGGATGGAAACGCCGAAAAAAATAGGCGGGTATCCGCGCGATATAGTCAAGCCGGTCGCTGGGCGCTCCGAAGGTTGTGGATTCTTGTTTGAATTGCCCTTGCACCGCACATCACGAACACATCTATGCAGATGATGATGTCTTCTGGGTAGTGTGTTTGTGACGAGCAAGGGAACTGCGACATGATTATAATAATGATGTTAAGATGATATATGTGTGGTCACATGTAAGATTATATATGTGTGGTCACATGCATGATTATATACATGTGTGGTCACATTTATGATGACATATGTGTGGTCACATGTAAGATGACATATGTATGGTTGCATGTAAGATTATATATGTGTGGTCACATGTAAGATGACATATGTATGGTTGCATGTAAGATTATATATGTGTGGTCACATGTAAGATGACATATGTGTGGTTGCATGTAAGATTATATATGTGTGGTCACATGTAAGATGATATACATGTGTGGTCACATGTAAGATTATATACATGTGTGGCCACATGTAAGATGACATATGTGTAGTCACATGTACGATTATATATGTGTGGTCACATATAGGATTATATATGTGAGGTCATATGTAACATTATATACATGTGTGGTCACCTGTAAGATTATATATGAGTGGTCACATATAAGATTATATACATGTGTGGTCACATGTACGATTATATATGAGTGGTCACATATAAGATTATATATGAGTGGTCACATATAAGATTATATATGAGTGGTCACATATATGATTATATATGTATGGTTAATGTAAGATTATATATGTGTGGTTACATGTAAGATGATATATGTGTGGTCACATGTAAGGTGACATATGTATGGTTAAATGTAAGATTACATATATGCGGTTACATGTAAGATGACATATGTGTGGTCACATGTAAGGTGACATATGTATGGTTAAATGTAAGACTACATATATGCGGTTACATGTAAGATGACATATGTGTGGTCACATGTAAGATGACTTATGTGTGGCCACATGTGAGATGGCCGGCTTCCTGGCCTAGAGGTTTTGACTTTTCTCCGTAATCTCGTATACTCTCGTAAGTAACGTGACGACGGTCAGAATCAGCAGTGGTTCGAATCGCGTCGGTAACTTACGGGGTATGTGTGCCGGCCGCTCACAAATCAATGGCAAACTACTGAGCGTAATCTTGCCAAGAAATCAACAATCAGCTGAAAGATGCTGATGTTGACAGCGATGTCCTGTAAAGGATATGCAAACAATAACATGTGAGATGACATATGTGTGGTGACATGTAAGATTATATAGGTGTGGACACATATAAGATGATAAGTGTGTGTACATAAAGCGTGATGTTTGTGTGTGTACATACACGATTATATATGCGTGTACATATATATATATATATATATATATATATATATATATATATATATATATATATATATATATATATATATATATATGTGTGTGTGTGTGTGTGTGTGTGTGTGTGTGCACACATATACGATTATATATGTGTGTACACATAAGATGATATATATGTGTGTGTACATATAAGAGTATATTTATGTGCGTACATATAAGATTATATGTATGTATGTGTGTACATATATACGATTACATATGTGTGTGTGTCTACAATGAGTTAAGCTGTTGCTGTTGATATATTTCTGGTGATCACAGACATTCACCCTCTCTAGTCATGGCGAGCGACCTGTCTACCCCCATCTGTCACTAGACAACTGCTTCAATCTGCGTGGCTCATTCACTTCTGGGGCGCGGAGAAGCAATGCTACACCTCTCATTGTGTGTGGGATTACAGGATCTAGGAGCCCTGGCAGGTTTGAAATTTTCCGCTCTCTATCTCCACAATCAGAAATATCGTTTATGTTCTTCTCTTTATTTGTAAGATGTTAATGCGAAAGATCAAATTTACAATATAATAGAATTGTCAATAGTCATGTTAATGAACATAAGACGATTGTGCACGATCGTCGGTAGCGCAGTTAATGAAAATAAGATGGAAGTTCATGATCGTCGGTAGCGTAGTTAATGAACATAAGATGGAAGTTCACGATCGTTGGTAGCCCAGTTAATGAACATAAGATGGAAGTGCATCATCGTCGGTAGCGCAGTTAATGAACATATAATGGTAGTGCATGATCTGAGGTAGTGTAGTGGCTGGCATGTTTGCCTGCTGGACGGGTTATCGTGTGTTCAAATCCTGGAAATATTGTGGAAAGTAAAGGCAATGGGGTTAATATTAACACATCGCACAGCAAGTACGGATACTTGTCAAACTACTTGACTGGCATTCATCATCATCGTCATTGTGTGCCATGTCTATAAATGTAGGCCATCTCACACGATCACCTGACATTGTGTGCCATGTCGATAAATGTAGGCCGTCTCACACGATCACCCGTCATTGTGTGCCATGTCGATACATGTAGGCCGTCTCACACGATCACCCGCCATGGATCAGCTCTGTCGTTATCGTAAAGATTATGGCATGTGGCCAAGCCGACCAGATATGTATCTCTCTGCCTTCCTACTGCTTCTTTCCCGTCAATCTTGCCTAGTTGTCCTCAGTTTACCAGTTTATTTTTCCTCATAAGTGTGTCCAAAACACCTTGACAATTTACTTTTAAATTCTCTTATCAATTTTGGGTTTTCATGTGTTTCTTGTAGAACTCTCACATTCGTTTTTCTGTTCGCCCGCTGTATTCTTTGAATTGTTCACAATATATGTTTCTTAACGTGTCTGCTTATTGTCCTGTTTTAAATGCATAACAGTATGGTTTTAATATAGCATCACAACACTCGTCTTCTCTCAGTGTAATTAACATGTGTCTATTGGTGAGTATCTGTTATATCTGACAAACGCTACCTTTGCCATAGGGAATCATGTTCCAAACTTCTACATGGTATCTTCTGGCAGATGTTATAACTTAGTTAGTTAGTCGAGGTTCCAACTTCAAGGCAACGGGTCGTCGCCTTTACACTCCGTTCCTGTGCCCATGAATATCACACAAAATAATCCTCACTGTCCAATGTGAAAAGTGGAACAAACAGGAGTCTCGGCAATCCAACAGCCCGCACAGGTACACTGTGCATAATGCCGCAGCCAGAATGCCAATACAAAAGTCACCAGAAAGACTTCATTACCCGGGTTTTCTCACATGGCTCAGTCTCTTTCAGCAGGGCGACCCGCCGAAAGCGCCGCACAAAGCACGAACTCCGTAGCTCCTAGCGTCGACTCCCAGGAGTCTCCTGAAAAATGCACTCGTGAACCAAAAAGGCAAATCAGTCAATTCAGCAACAGCCTGTAGCCATTGTCCCGAACATGCAGTTCACTGTACAAACAAAAACGGATAGATGTAAAGGCATTTCACAAGAATGTCACACGTCACAGAGTCGCGCCACGCACTCACTCAGTAGCAGGGCGACGGAACCATTATTCACCGAATTTTCGTTTTAATCTGTTCAATGTTATTTCATATATCGATTGCCAGAGGAGAACAAGCCTGGATGGTTTGGCCTAGATGTTATAACTGTTCTGAGATAGTTGTACCGATTCACCTCTTGTGTAAATAGCAGCAGGTTAGGTGAGTACGCTAGAGGGGTTCGCTAGGTGAGTACGCTAGGTGAGTACGCTAGGTGAGTACGCTAGGTGAGTATGCTAGGTGAGTACGTTAGGTGAATTGCACTCTGTGAGTACGCTGGGTGAGTACACTAGGTGAGTACACTAGGTGAGTACGCTAGGTGAGTACACTAAGTGAGTACACTAGGTGAGTACGTTAGGTGAGTACGCTAGAGGGGTTCGCTAGATGAGTACGCTAGGTGAGTACGCTAGGTTAGTGCGCTAGGTGAATACGCTAGGTGAGTACGCTAGGTGAGTACACTAGATGAGTAAGCTATGCCAGACTGTAAGTCCCTCTTCATTCTGCTTTGCCATGTATATATTATTGAACTTAGCAGTAGGCACAAGGCTCACTCTAACGGAGTTAAGATAACAGTCACTGAAACCAACGGTGAACTTTAAAGATGAAGTAAGCTCTGAGTTAACTTTGCGAACACTGCTTTAATCCGGCAGCTGACATAGTTACAATAAAGATTTTCTACAGTTTTCTTAAATGGCCTGTTATTGCCAGGGCTGGCATTAAGTTATATTTAAACTAAGATTATCTATTCAAACCTGTCATAAGTTCGCCACTATTGTTGCTCTTCTATACTTCTCCTTCTTTCGTTCACACAGGCTGTCTTCGCTGCTATATCAATCCGATCCCGTCTAGGCTCTGCCCGTCGTTCTTGCATCGCTGGCGTTACTAATCTTCGGTGACATGCTTCTAGCTGTTATTAACTCGATAGCCACTGCTATATTGCCAACCATTCGATAGCCACACAAATTTGTTCAAGAATTCCAAAGCACGACCTTTCATCTTGATAACCCCACAACGTATGTTTTTGTTGTCAAGATTACGTTGATGTGACGTCTCCCCGTTGTCAACTTGTGTCCATAGTTTTCTCTGCACTTTTGTGTTCTAGACTTCTTCACATCCTTTCTATGACGTAATCCGGGCACCTGCTTTGTGGCAGGCTAGGTGAGTATGCTAGGTGAGTATGCTAGGTGAGTACGCTAAGTGAGTGCGCTAGGTGAGTAAATTAGGTGAGTAGGCTATGTGAGTATGCTAGGTGAGTACACTAGGTGCGTATGCTAGGTGAGTATTCTAGGTGAGTGCGCTAGGTGAGTACACTAGGTGAGTACAATATGTGAGTGCGCTAGGTGAGTGATCTAGGTGAGTACACTAGGTGAATACGCTAGGTGAGTACCCTTGGTGAGTATACATGGTGAGTACACTTGGTGAATACACGGTTAGAGGAGACGATATTAAATCAGTGAAGTAGGGAGCAACCAAGGCGCAGTGGTCAGCACGCTTGCCTGCTGGTCAAGTATTGGAAGCCATGTTAAAAACAACTGTATCAGGGCTGCCAGCTCCAGCCAGCCTGAACACTGGTATCAAGACAGGTTGCGATAAGTAACGTCCGACGGCGTGAATTGATCACATCAGGTATGGGGTGCCCATTGGTCTCAAGATATTGGCACATAACCACATTGGCACATCACCATATTGGCACATCACCATATTGGCACATAACCACATTGGCACATAACCACATTGGCACATCACCATATGGGCACATCACCATATGGGCACATCACCATATTGGCACATCACCATATTGGCACATCACCATATTGGCACATCACCATATTGGCACATCACCATATTGGCACATCACCATATTAACACATCACCATATTGGCACATCACCATATTGGCACATCACCATATTGGCACATAACCATATTGGCACATCACCATATGGGCACATCACCATATTGGCACATCACCATATTGGCACATCACCATATGGGCACATCACCATATTGGCACATCACCATATTGGCACATCACCATATTCACAATACGCCATCTGAGGTGAAAGGCGATACAGTGACGTCAGACATGTAATGGTAGCAAGTCACCGAAGTTTATTCTGTCATGTTCTTACATACAAGAGCTATCATCTGCAGTCACAGAGGGAAGTATTGCTCCAGTTGAGCTGTGTGTAAGGACCATAGTTATAGTGCCAGATATTACACAGTGAGAATAGGATAGACATAGAGTGAAAGTTATCAGTTATTAATGCCAGCATCGCCACTTCCACTCCACTTGATAATCTTGGAGCCGCCGCCGTGATATGGCTAGCACGGTTGCCTATTGGCCCTGTGGACATATGTTCAAACTCCCGCCGAGGAGGAAGTCTTCTCATTGCTCTGGCTCCCAGGTCAACCGTCCCAAAGTGTGTAAAATCCATGGGAAATAAAGGCCGCCGGCATCAACCATCCATTACTGAATAGTCTAAACATGTAGTGCTAGCATAAAATACTCAACACGGCTCGTGGAGTGTATAGTGATGCTTTACCTTTCTTTGGTACTGTGTCACTTGTCACAATGTCATGGGGTGTACAGTGATGCTTTACCTTTCTTTGGTACTGTGTCACGTGTCACAATGTCGTGGAGTGTACAGTGATGCTTCACCTTTCTTTGGTACTGTGTCACTTGTCAGAATGTCGTGGAGTGTACAGTGATGCTTCACCTTTCTTTGGTACTGTGTCCCTTGTCACAATGTCGTGGAGTGTACAGTGATGCTTTACCTTTCTTTGGTACTGTGTCCCTTGTCACAATGTCGTGGAGTGTACAGTGATGCTTTACCTTTCTTTGGTACTGTGTCCCTTGTCACAATGTCGTGGAGTGTACAGTGATGCTTTACCTTTCTTTGGTACTGTGTCACGTGTCACAATGTCGTGGAGTGTACAGTGATGCTTTACCTTTCTTTGGTACTGTGTTGCGTGTCACAATGTCTTGGAGTGTACAGTGATGCTTCACCTTTCTTTGGTACTGTGTCACTTGTCAGAATGTCGTGGAGTGTACAGTGATGCTTCACCTTTCTTTGGTACTGTGTCCCTTGTCACAATGTCGTGGAGTGTACAGTGATGCCTTACCTTTCTTTGGTACTGTGTCCCTTGTCACAATGTCGTGGAGTGTACAGTGATGCTTTACCTTTCTTTGGTACTGTGTCCCTTGTCACAATGTCGTGGAGTGTACAGTGATGCTTTACCTTTCTTTGGTACTGTGTCACGTGTCACAATGTCGTGGAGTGTACAGTGATGCTTTACCTTTCTTTGGTACTGTGTTGCGTGTCACAATGTCTTGGAGTGTACAGTGATGCTTCACCTTTCTTTGGTACTGTGTCACTTGTCACAATGTCGTGGAGTGACGTGGAACATCACCGCACCATTAGCACGGACATAAAGCGTGTTACCGAGTCACTTGTCACAATGTCATGGCATGGCGTGGATCATCACCGCACCATTAGCACGGACATAAAGCGTGTTACCGAGTCACTTGTCACAATGTCATGGCGTGGCGTGGATCATCACCGCACCATTAGCACGGACATAAAGCGTGTTACCGAGTCACTTGTCACAATGTCATGGCGTGGCGTGGATCATCACCGCACCATTAGCACGGACATAAAGCGTGTTACCGAGTCACTTGTCACAATGTCGTGGCGTGGCGTGGATCATCACCGCACCATTAGCACGGACATTAACACTATTACTGTGTCATTTGTCACAATGTCGTGGAGTGACGTGGATTATCACCGCACCATTAGCACGGACATTAAGAGTGTTATTGTGCAACTTGTCACAATGTCGTGGTGGGCGAGGAACATAACCGCACCATTAGCACGGACATAAAGCGTGTTACCGAGTCACTTGTCACCATGTCGTGGCGTGGATCATCACCGCACCATAAGCACGGACATTAAGAGTGTTACTATGTCACTTGTCACAATGTCGTGGAGTGACGCGGGTCAATCACCGCACCATTAGCACGGACATTAAGAGTGTTACTGTGTCATTTGTCACAATGTCGTGGAGTGACGCGGGTCAATCACCGCACCATTAGCACGGACATTAAGAATGTTACTGTGTCATTTGTCACAATGTCGTAGAGTGACGTGGATTATCGCCGCAGCAATAGCACGGACATTAAGAGTGTTACTGTGTCATTTGTCATAACGTTATGGCGTAACGGAGCACATCACTGCACCATTAGCTTGGACATTAAGAGTGTTACTGTGTCATTTGTAACAATGTCGTGGAGTGACGTGGATCATCACCGCACCATTAGCACGGACATTAAGAGTGTAACCCAGTTACCAGTGTAACTTCTAAAATGGGATGGTAACTCGGAGAAAACTACGGAAGCACGGCCGCCAAGCGCCGTATCCTGTATAAAATATGCAACGTCTGACATCACAAATGATTGCTCGCAACTTGGAGCAACCGCAGGAAATAGAAACCAGCTCTGCAATTATAATTAGAGGTATACAGGGCATCAGAGACAGATGAACAGATATGAAGATACAAGATACGAGAGACACAGAATATCATAATTCATGCGTTTGTGTAATAATGTTGTAGGAGAATATGCTTAAAAATATTCACATTTATTATAGATGATCGCAGATCATCTATATACATTATATAAAAGACGAAAACTATGATAATTAACAGTGGAAAGGAGAAGCCATCAACGAACATCACAGTACATTGGGAGATATTATAACAAATAACAGTCTCTTATATCTTGGACGTGTAACAACAGATGTTAGCAGAAGTGAAGCAGAAATCACAAAGAGAATAGGAATGGCAAAAATGTATTTAACATCATGGAATCAGTATTAACATCTAGAGAGATTAAGAACGCATTAAACATGAGAATTATCAAATGCTATGTATATTCAACACTGCTACATGGCGCGGAAGCCTGGATAATTGAACAAGCAATAAGAAAATCGAGTAGAAGCCGTGTAAATGTAGATATACATAAAAATATGTCGTATTTCATGGAAACAAAAACAATCAAGAAGATAGGTTCTAGAAAAACTGGGAATGAAACGAGAGTTGATGAAAGAAATACAAAAGAGGCAAGTGAAATATTTCGGCCACGTTACAAGATATAACACTCTTATAAAAATCATACTGGAGGGTAAGGTTGAAGCAAGCGAGCAAGAGGTAGATAAGTGATACAAGTGGGAAGATAACATCAAGAGGTGAATGAGCATCAGTCTGACAGAATGTACAATCCAAGGCGAGAGACAGACTGTTGGAGATACACTTGCAGGCCAACCTTCATTGTTGAGACGGCACCTGATTGATTTATCTCACATAGTTTTTGTATCTTGGGTGTGCGATTTACTTACTGCCTTAACATTTGAAAACTATTTCCTACACTAGTATATCTGTACAGGCGAGATTTTTGACAATACATATAGCTATTTGTGCTTTTATCGACAATCAAGCCCCACTTTTCCTGAATAAATGGAATTCTTACAGACGTTGTCTCACATTATTAACCCTCTAAGGGAATAGTAACTCCCATGAGAGCGACTTTGTTACGCGTATTTCGAATCTTCCAGAATCGTTGAATAATCTAAAATTGCAAAAATATTATCACACTACTGTATACAAATGTGCGTATCTAAAAGTCTAGTTTTATAGTCACCATCCTCCCGTTTGTGAGTCTTGACTATCTGGCTCTATGCCAGGCTGTTTGTCATCATCATTATCTTCCTTATAATCGTCATCATCATCATTTCCAAGGCAAATGTTGATCATACCACCACTCTGTTACCATATTTCCAGCAATTCCTCTCATCTATGACACCATCCATTGTCAGTTTAGTCAGTTCAACGACTAGTATCGAAGGCGATTGTTCCCATAGTTGCAGGAATTCTTAGCGTCTCTGCAGACACATAACTTCAACATGTTTGTGCTTTATAGATATAATACTGAAAATCCTTTACTTTGATTATCTTGAATTTTGTGTTTCTATATTCTGAAATAGAGCTAAAGGATTAGACGAACTGATCTTGTCTGACAAAATTTACATTGCTATTCAAAATGTTTTCCTGAACTTTAGCAAAGCGAAACTAATGTCCACGGACAAAACTGCATACCAACCAAAGATCACAGTCAACAATAGATATATTGAATATGTAAAAACCAATGAATATTTTAACTCTCGACGTTCGCCATGAAAGAGGAAGACATATTCCTCCGTGCGCTCATGTCTACAATATTATCAACAGTTGCATCATGAGTAGTATTCTTACCATAACTAGCCTCATTCTTATCACGATTATCAACAGCTGCATCATCATTGTCATCGTCATCATTATCAGTAAAATCAGTGTTATCACCATTATGAATAGTATCATCATTTGTATCATCATTATCATCACCAATATTATCATTGTCAAACTTATCATTAGAAGTGTAGCCGTTATCATGAGTATCATCATCGTTATGATCTGCAATATCATCATTTTCATCATCGTTATTAGCTTCTTCATTATCATCAGTATCAGTGTTATTATTATCTTTGTTATCACTAATATCATCACTGTCATCATTATGATTATTAGTATCGTCATTATCACTTGTATTAAAATCACTATAAACAGGGGTGTCATTATTATTATCAGATTTACCCATATTATCACTAGGGGTATCGTCAGTTTCATCAGAGATATCATTATCATCAGGGACACCATAATTAGGATCAGGGTTATCATCATCATTGTCATCAGTGGTATCATCATTATCATTTAGGGATCATCATTATCATCAGTGGTAGCATCATTATCATCAGGGGTGTCATCATTAGGGGTATCATCATTATCATCAGCAGTATCATCATTATTATCAGAGCTATCATCAATATCATCAACAGTATCATCATTATCATCAGGGGTATCATCATTATCATCAACAGTATCATCATTATCATCAGCAGTATCATCATTATCATTAGGGGTATCATCATTATCATCAGTGGCATCATTATCATCAGCAGTATCATCATTATCATCAACAGTATCATCATTATAATTAGGGGTATCATCATTATCATCAGTGGCATCATTATCATCAGTGGTAACATCACTGTTATCATGGGTATCATCATTATCATCAGGGGTATTATCATTATCATCAGCAGTATCATCATTATCATCGGGGTATTATCATTATCATCAGCAGTATCATCATTGTCACCAGGGCAATCATCATTACCATTAGGGGTATTATAATTATCATCAGCAGTATCATCATTATCATCAGCCGTATCATAATTATCATCAGGGGTATTATCATTATAATTAGGGGTATCATAATTATCATCAGGGGTATCATCATTATGATCAGGAGTAGCATCATTATCATTAGTGGTATCGTCAGTATCTTTATCATCAGTAACATCACTTGAATCATTATTGTCATCACTGTGGCTAGTAATATCACTATATCAGCAGCATGGTCAGTATAATATATATTACTAGCAGTAGCTGGAACAGTGTCGTCATTATCATTAGGGTTGAACAATCTGCACGCATCTGTGTGTTCACGGGGTCTATGAGGGAAGCAAAGGCAATTAGCAATGTTGCTTGCCATGCATGTCGTAAGTGGCAACTCAGAAGGGTTGGTGTGACATTAGTTACCTCATCCAGTAGAAAACTGTAGCCACAACATCTAAACCAATCAGGAACAAGAGTACAAAGAGATTGGCGTG
This sequence comes from Cepaea nemoralis, assembly GCA_014155875.1. Lineage (NCBI taxonomy): Eukaryota > Metazoa > Mollusca > Gastropoda > Stylommatophora > Helicidae > Cepaea > Cepaea nemoralis. The sequence goes on from JACEFZ010013193.1 coordinate 423,593, forward strand.
AGCTGGGTGAGGGTTTATGCTGCAGTGGGAGGCGACAAACAGAGGAAGAAGAACTAAACCTGCCATGACATAATGAAGGATATTGGGAGTCGATATTTTGTTCTGTATATGACCATCGTGCACACGTGTCAGCCTGCATGTACAAGTCACACTAATGAAGGATATTGGGAGTCAATAGTATGTTCTGTATATGATTGTCAAGCACACATGTAAGCCTACATGTACAAGTCACACGTGTAAGCCTGCATGTACAAGTCACACTATTGAAGGATATGAAGAATCAATATTCTGTTCTGAATATGATCATCATGCACACATGTAAGCCTAAATGTACAAATCACACATGTGAGCCTGCATGTACAAGTCACACAAACAATCAACAGTAAAGTTCATGTGTACGCACCTATGGCGCATTGAGCATGTTGGGCTAGCCCCATATTTCTACAGACCCAGCGGCACTCAGTGGCTGATATGGTTCGTACCTCGCCGGCTGATTTTACATCCCAGAGACATAACTGGTACCATTGTAGACACAGTCGAACTGGGAGCCCAGGAGTATTTAAACATTCGAAACTTCCCTGTTGTGTGTCGATCCCAAGGCCACCGGTAGAGCAGGTCAGCGTCTATCCACCACGCTACCACCGTTCCCTATGTCGACATGAGCGTCTAGCCACCACGCTACCACCGTTCCCCATGTCGACATGAGTATCTAGCCACCACGCTACCACCGTTCCCCATGTCGACATGAGTGTCTAGCCACCACGCTACCACCGTTCCCCATGTCGGCATGAGCGTCTAGCCACCACGCTACCACCGTTCCCCATGTCGACATGAGTGTCTAGCCACCACGCTACCACCGTTCCCCATGTCGACATGAGTGTCTAGCCACCACGCTACCACCGTTCCCCATGTCGACATGAGTGTCTAGCCACCACGCTACCACCGTTCCCCATGTCGACATGAGTGTCTAGCCACCACGCTACCACCGTTCCCCATGTCGACATGAGTGTCTAGCCACCACGCTACCACCGTTCCCCATGTCGACATGAGTGTCTAGCCACCACGCTACCACCGTTCCCCATGTCGACATGAGTGTCTAGCCACCACGCTACCACCGTTCCCCATGTCGACATGAGTATCTAGCCACCACGCTACCACCGTTCCCCATGTCGACATGAGTATCTAGCCACCACGCTACCACCGTTCCCCATGTCGACATGAGTGTCTAGCCACCACGCTACCACCGTTCCCCATATCGGCATGAGCGTGTGTCAAATTGCGATCTATTGCAATGTGTGTGTGTGCTAATGTTTTGCATATGGGAGTGCGGGTGTATATGCGTATAAGACAATAAACTATAAGATTTACACATTTACTTTTCGAAATGTCTTTTAATGGCAGCGTGAAGGTGCAGCCAAGATAATCACAATCGAGCATCTGACAGAAGGCAACATGAAACTGTAACATGGAGGAAACGGCCGTCTTCGTTACAGAAACATTCAGAAGACACGAAACCAGATTTAAAATTAAAGCAAACAAAAACGAATTCATCAAGTCAGGAAATAGAAAGAATATCTTCTCGCACGAAAACTAAGTTGAGATGCAAGAAAACTGAATTGCAATCACTGAAGCTGAAAAGAAAATGAAAATGAATTAATCTAAATTACAATTTAGCTGTAAGTTTTTGCTAGCCTGATTCTATCGCATAGTGTGCTGAAATACGATTTCACACACACACACACACACACACACACACACACACACACACACACACACACACACACACACACACGCACGCACGCACGCACGCACGCACACACACACACATAGACACACTCCCACACACACATACATACATACATGCACACACACAGACACACACATCCACGCACACAGACACACACATACACATACACATACGCACGCGCGAGCCCACACGCACTCGACATAAGATACTGTTTTCAATAGCAGGTGTCAACTCGCCGGTGTCGATCGACACGTGACACTGCCGAGGTCTCTACTGGAGAAATGTTCACTTTTATATTGTTGGGCATTTGTTTAGTTGTTTGTATTTCAATCAGTAGTGAATGTTCACTTTTATATTGTTGGGCGTTTGTTTAGTTGTTTGTATTTCAATCAGTAGTGAATGTTCACTTTTATATTGCTGGGCGTTTGTTTAGTTGTTTGTATTTCAATCAGTGCCGGTCTCTCTGGCCGAGGGGTTACACCACTTTCTTTCGTAATCCCGTTTATCACGCAGAGTCTCGTAGCGGGCGATAACTGGAAGCGGTTCTACCCCCGCTGGTGACTTGCGGGATAACTTAGCCGGCCGCTCAGAAAGCAAAGGCAAACTACTGAGCGTAATCTTGCCAAGAAATCAACAGACGGCTGAAAGATGCTGCTGTTGACAGCGATGTCCTGTAAAGGATATGCGAATAATAAAAAAACTTTCAATCAGTGGTGAATGTTCACTTCTATATTGTTGGGCGTTTGTTTAATTGTTTGTATTTCAATCAGTAGTGAATGTTCACTTTTATATTGATGGGCGTTTGTTTAGTTGTTTGATTTCAATCAGTAGTAAATGTTAAATTTTATATTGTTGGGCGTTTGTTTAGTTGTTTGTATTTCAATCAGTAGTGAATGTTCACTTTTATATTCTTGTGTGTTTGTTTAGTTGTTCGTATTTCAATCAGTAGTGAATGTTCACTTTTATATTGTTGGGCGTTTGTTTAGTTGTTTGTATTTCAATCAGTAGTGAATGTTCACTTTTATATTCTTGTCTGTTTGTTTAGTTTTCGTATTTCAATCAGAAGTGAATGTTCACTTTTATATTGTTGAGCGTTTGTTTAGTTGTTTGTATTTCAATAAGTAGTGAATGTTCTCTTTTATATTGCTGGGCGTTTGTTTAGTTGTTTGTATTTCAATCAGTAGTGAATGCTTACTTTTATATTGTTGGGCGTTTGTTTAGTTGTTTGTATTTCAATCAGTAGTGAATGTTCACTTTTATATTGTTGAGCGTTTATTTAGTTGTTTGTATTTTAATCAGTAGTGAATGCTCAATTTTATATTGTTGGGCGTTTGTTTAGTTGTTTGTATTTCAATCAGTAGTGAATGTTCACTTTTATATTTTTGGGCGTTTATTTAGTAGTTGGTATGTCAATCAGTATTGAATGTTCACTTTTATATTGTTGTGCGTTTGTTTAGTTGTTTGTATTTCAATCAGAAGTTAATGTTCACTTTTATATTGTTGAGCGTTTGTTTAGTTATTTGTATTTCAATCAGTAATGAATGTTCTCTTTTATATTGCTGGGCGTTTGTTTAGTTGTTTGTATTTCAATCAGTAGTGAATACTTACTTTTATATTGTTGGGCGTTTGTATAGTTGTTTGTATATCAATCAGTAGGGAATGTTCACTTTTATATTGTTGGGCGTTTGTTTAGTTGTTTGTAGTTCAGTCAGTAGTGTATGTTCACTTTTATATTGTTGGGCGATTGTTTAGTTGTTTGTATTTCAATCAGTAGTGAATGTTCACTTTTATATTGTTAGGCGTTTATTTAGTTGTTTGTATTTTAATCAGTAGTGAATGCTCACTTTTATATTGTTGGGCGTTTGTTTAGTTGTTTGTATTTCAATCAGTAGTGAATGTTCACTTTTGTATTGTTGGGCGTTTGTTGAGTTGTTTGTATTTCAGTCAGTAGTGAATGTTTACTTTTATATTGTTGGGCGTTTGTTTAGTTGTTTATATTTCAATCAGTAGTGAATGTTCACTTTTATATTGTTGGACGTTTGTTTAGTTGTTTGTATTTCAATCAGTAGTGAATGTTCACTTTTATATTGTTGGGCGTTTATTTAGTTGTTTGTATTTCAATCAATAGTGAATGCTCAATTTTATATTGTTGGGCGTTTGTTTAGTTGTTTGTATTTCAATCAGTAGTGAATGTTCACTTTTATATTTTTGGGCGTTTATTTAGTAGTTTGTATGTCAATTAGTATTGAATTTTCACTTATATATTGTTGGGCGTTTGTTTAGTTGTTTGTATTTCAATCAGTAGTGAATGTTCACTTTTATATTGTTAGGCGTTTGTTTAGTTGTTTTTATTTCAATCAGTAGTGGATGTTCACTTTTATATTGTTGGACGCTTGTTTAGTTGTTTGTATTTCAATCAGTAGTGAATGTTCACTTTTATATTGTTGGGCGTTATTTAGTTGTTTGTATTTTAATCAGTAGTGAATGCTAAATTTTATATTGTTCGGCGTTTGTTTAGTTGTTTGTATTTCAATCAGTAGTGAATGTTCACTTTTATATTTTTGGGCGTTTATTTAGTAGTTTGTATGTCAATCAGTATTGAATGTTCACTTTTGTATTGTTGTGCGTTTGTTTAGTTGTTTGTATTTCAATCAGAAGTGAATGTTCAATTTTATAGTGTTGGACGCTTGTTTAGTTGTTTGTATTTCAATCAGTAGTGAATGTTCACTTTTATATTGTTGGGCGTTTATTTAGTTGTTTGTATTTTAATCAGTAGTGAATACTTACTTTTATATTGTTGGGCGTTTGTTTAGTTGTTTGTATATCAATCAGTAGGGAATGTTCACTTTTATATTGGTGGGCGTTTGTTTAGTTGTTTGTATTTCAATCAGTAGTGAATGTTCACTTTTATATTGTTAGGCGTTTATTTAGTTGTTTGTATTTCAATCAGTAGTGAATGCTCACTTTTATATTGTTGGGCGTTTGTTTAGTTGTTTGTATTTCAATCAGTAGTGAATGTTCACTTTTGTATTGTTGGGCGTTTGTTGAGTTGTTTGTATTTCAGTCAGTAGTGAATGTTTACTTTTATATTGTTGGGCGTTTGTTTAGTTGTTTATATTTCAATCAGTAGTGAATGTTCACTTTTATATTGTTGGACGTTTGTTTAGTTGTTTGTATTTCAATCAGTAGTGAATGTTCACTTTTATATTGTTGGGCGTTTGCGTTTATTTAGTTGTTTGTATTTCAATCAATAGTGAATGCTCAATTTTATATTGTTGGGCGTTTGTTTAGTTGTTTGTATTTCAATCAGTAGTGAATGTTCACTTTTATATTTTTGGGCGTTTATTTAGTAGTTTGTATGTCAATTAGTATTGAATGTTCACTTATATATTGTTGGGCGTTTGTTTAGTTGTTTGTATTTCAATCAGTAGTGAATGTTCACTTTTATATTGTTAGGCGTTTGTTTAGTTGTTTTTATTTCAATCAGTAGTGGATGTTCACTTTTATATTGTTGGACGCTTGTTTAGTTGTTTGTATTTCAATCAGTAGTGAATGTTCACTTTTATATTGTTGGGCGTTTATTTAGTTGTTTGTATTTTAATCAGTAGTGAATGCTAAATTTTATATTGTTCGGCGTTTGTTTAGTTGTTTGTATTTCAATCAGTAGTGAATGTTCACTTTTATATTTTTGGGCGTTTATTTAGTAGTTTGTATGTCAATCAGTATTGAATGTTCACTTTTGTATTGTTGTGCGTTTGTTTAGTTGTTTGTATTTCAATCAGAAGTGAATGTTAAATTTTATATTGTTGGACGCTTGTTTAGTTGTTTGTATTTCAATCAGTAGTGAATGTTCACTTTTATATTGTTGGGCGTTTATTTAGTTGTTTGTATTTTAATCAGTAGTGAATGCTCAATTTTATATTGTTGGCCGTTTGTTTAGTTGTTTGTATTTCAATCAGTAGTGAATGTTCACTTTTATATTTTTCGGCGTTTATTTAGTAGTTTGTATGTCAATCAGTATTGAATGTTCACTTTTATATTGTTGTGCGTTTGTTTAGTTGTTTGTATTTCAATCAGAAGTGAATGTTCACTTTTATATTGTTGAGCGTTTGTTTAGTTATTTGTATTTCAATCAGTAGTGAATGTTCTCTTTTATATTGCTGGGCGTTTGGTTAGTTGTTTGTATTTCAATTAGTAGTGAATACTTACTTTTATATTGTTGGGCGTTTGTTTAGTTGTTTGTATATCAATCAGTAGGGAATGTTCACTTTTATATTGGTGGGCGTTTGTTTAGTTGTTTGTATTTCAATCAGTAATGAATGCTTACTTTTATATTGTTGGGCGTTTGTTTAGTTGTTTGTATATCAATCAGTAGTGAATGTTCACTTTTATATTGTTGGGCGTTTGTTTAGTTGTTTATATTTCAATCAGTAGTGAATGTTCTCTTTTATATTGTTGGGCGTTTGTTTATTTGTTTGTATTTCAGTCAGTAGTGTATGTTCACTTTTATATTGTTGGGCGATTGTTTAGTTGGTTGTATTTCAATCAGTAGTGAATGTTCACTTTTATATTGTTGGGCGTTTATTTGTATTTCAATCAATAGTGAATGTTCACTTCTATATTGTTAGGCGTTTGTTTAGTTGTTTTTATTTCAATCAGTAGAGAATGTTCACTTTTATATTGTTGGACGTTTGTTTAGTTGTTTATATTTCAATCAGTAGTGAATGTTCACTTTTATAGTTTTGTGCGTTTGTTTAGTTGTTTGTATTTCAATCAGAAGTGAATGTTCACTTTTATATTGTTGGGCGTTTGTTTAGTTGTTTGTATTTCAATCAGTAGTGAATGTTCACTTCTATATTGTTAGGCGTTTGTTTAGTTGTTTTTATTTCAATCAGTAGTGAATGTTCACTTTTATATTGTTGGACGTTTGTTTAGTTGTTTGTATTTCAATCAGTAGTGAATGTTCACTTTTATATTGTTGGGCGTTTATTTAGTTGTTTGTATTTCATTCAATAGTGAATGTTCACTTCTATATTGTTAGGCGTTTGTTTAGTTGTTTGTATTTCAATCAGTAGTGAATGTTCACTTTTATATTGTTGGGCGTTTATTTAGTTGTTTGTATTTCACTCAGTAGTGAATGTTCACTTCTATATTATTGGGCGTTTGTTTAGTTGTTTTTATTTCAATCAGTAGTGAGTGCTCACTTCTATATTGTTGGGCGTTTGTTTAGTTGTCAGTATTTTAATGACTACTGAATGTGTACTATTGTTGGGTGTTTGGTTAGTTGTTTGTGTAAAAAAAAAAGTGTTAAAAGTTAACAAGAACGACTTCGTTGCACCGGGTTTCATCCCATATGGCTCGGTCTCTTTCCGCAGGGCAACCTGCTGAAAGCGAGGCACAAAGCACGAACTCTGTAACTCCGGCGACGACCCCCATGAGTCTCCGTGAAAAATGCACCCGTGAACCGAAAGACGTAGCCCGGAATCGAACCCACAACCTTCGGAGCGTGAGGCAGACGTCTTGACCACTTCACCACGGAGACTTATCTGTGCTGAAGAAAACGTTCAGTCATTTGTCGCAACATGTGCTTTATTCACACTGGTATGGGTAACAGAAGTTGACGAGGGGTTAGGACGTTATATTTTCACTGGCATGCGCTCGGTCGGACCATGTTCCAGTGCCAGCTCATGTCGCACGCTGGGTGAGGGTTGCCACCTGTCTCCTCCCCCCTACCCCAGGGTACACATGCCTACAGAATGTGCCTCGAGTGCTGGAGGTCCCGGGTTCAAGCCCCGGTAAGGACCGGGATTTTTTCAAATGGACTTCTAGTAATAAAATTTCCCCTGGTCTCTGGGTAGTGAGATCGGACGCCCGTGTGTATTGTTGCACACGTAAAAATTCCCTTGGCAGTTGGAAATCGAAAAAGAGTAGCCTAACGGCGGTGCCCGGGGAGAACGTAGTTCTTAGGGTTACACCCGTGTGTCGTGATGTTGATCCATCAACTAAACTAAACACATGTTACTGTTGCTGGAAGTGTGTGTGAGTGTGTGTGTGTGTGTGTTTGTGTGTGTGTGTGTGTGTGTGAGTGCGTGTGTGAGTGTGAGTGCGTGTGTGAGTGTCTGTGCGTGGGTGTGTGTATGTGAGTGTGTGTTTGTGAGTGTGTTTGTGTGTGTGTTTGTATGTGTGTGTGTCTGTTTATTGCCTTCATCGACCTCACAAAGGCATTTGATTTGGTCAGTCATGAGGGTCTGTTCAATGCACTAAAGAAGATTGGCTGTCCACCAACTCTTCTGTCCATTGTGGAATCGTTCCACACAGGCATGAAGGGTATAATCAAGTTTGATGGTGCAACTTCTGAAGAGTTTAAAATCAAGAGTGGAGTTAAGCAAGGTTGTGTACTAGCACCCACCCTCTTTGGAATATACTTTTCACTTCTACTGAAATATGAATTTCGTGATCAAGATGGTGGTATATACATTCAATCACGCTCAGATGGCGGCCTCTACAATGCTCAGAGATTGAAGGCCAAGACCAAAATTAGGAAGGTACTGATCAGAGAGTTGCTTTTTGCAGATGATGCTGCAGTTACGACCCACTCTGAGGAAGAATTGCAATGTCTATTATCTGCATTCTCCAATGCTTGTTCTGAATTTGGTTTAACAATTAACAAAAAGAAGACACAGATTATGTCACAAGGTGCACATGGGGTACAATCAATCTTTATTGACAACGCCGAACTAGAGATGGTAGACCATTTTACATATCTAGGATCAGTGGTAAATAGCAAATTATCCCTAGATCAGGAAATCAACATCCGGATTGGTTAGGCAACAACAACAATGAACAGGTTAAGAAAACGTGTGTGGGAGAACAGGAAGTTTACTGCCAAAACAAAAGTCCTTGTCTATCAAGCCTGTGTCCTTAGTACTCTTCTTTATGGCAGTGAAACCTGGACAACTTACTCACACCAAGAGAAACATTTAAGCAGCTTTCATATGCGGTGTCTGCGAAGAATTCTTGGTATTAAGTGGCAAGACAAAATCACAAATACTGAAGTATTGGAAATATCAGGTTGTGTGACGGTTTATTCCATGCTCAGTCTTCGTAGACTTAGATGGAAAGGACATCTTAGGAGGATGGATGACAGTAGAATACCAAAGG
>JACEFZ010013193.1:440000-544917 GCA_014155875.1 Cepaea nemoralis
GCATGTATCAAGTTGAGTGCCGACATCCTTCCGTGCTCTGACAACAGACTCAAGAGTTCCATGTCTTTTCAATTGTCACAGTATGTTCTAGTTTTTGTCTTCTCTTTATGTGGCGAATCAAATATTACTGCCTCTTTTTGAATGTTTGTGATAGGTTGTCTTCATCTTTTATTCTCTTCCAAAACATTTAGATTTCTTATTTTGGCTATTTGTGGAACTTTCTTTACAACGACATCTCCAAAGTCTCCAGAGATTTCTCTGCCTGCTTACAATTGTCCAGGATTCATAGCCGTATATAAGAAACGTGCCATTTAACACGCAAGAATTCTTTCTTTTTTTTCTAATTTCCAATGAAAGAATTAATTGCTTAAGATGTTCTCAGTTTTATAAAATGCAGTTTTTGCTTGTCCTATTATGTTCTTTATCTCTTGATGCATCTTTAATCTGTTGTTAACATATCCCCAGATAAGTTAATTTGTGTACTTACATTTAAAAACGTCATTTACTTTAATTGTACATTTAGACACATTCTATTTCCTTGATATCACCATGACTTCTGTCTTCCTGTTATTCAAGCTAGAGCCCATTTTTTTTTCGCTTGCTGCAATTACTGTGCCTACAATTTTCAGGATTTTCCTAATGACTTGCTTAACCAAGCTAATAAACTGCAGCATAACTTCTGAACCAAATTAATAAATTCAAATACCTAGTCGTAGTTATAACATCGAATGGCAGAAACATGACACAGATTACGATCAGAATAGGTGTAGCAAAAGCTACATTTCGTAATTGAAAAGTAACTCATGCTAATAAGTCCTTGTCTGTGAATGTCAGGAAAAGAGCGCTGAAATGGTGTATGGAGTCTTCTCTACTGCTTGACAGTGACTTGCTCAATGCCACGAAGAGATTGGGAAGAGCATTGAGATATCGGAGATGTGGTTTTCATCGCATGGCGGAATACGTTGCACTGCAGAGTACCTGACAATATGTCTAGAAATATAAGAATGAGACTTCATCTTGGCCTGTCTCTGACGTTACATCTTCCCAGTCAGCGTCTGCCTCTTCTTCATGTCGGTTCTGTCTGTTAGTTTCGTTCAAGTTTGTTGTACATATTTCCGGTATCATGAAAACATGTTTATCTTTATATCTAACGATCAGATTCTAAAGATCACCTCGCGTCTACTGTAATGGAGCTATACGGCCTTTGCCGAGACGGATATCTTACATTTTCATATTGCCAGGATACAAAGATGAATAAATAATACATTTAGAGAACAGAGCGGTAATGCCCGAAGCAAAATCACATATAACGGATAGAAAAAGAAAACTGCAAAGTTGTGCAAGCAGAGCTTCACTGTTTCCGTACTCCACTGCACTGATGGTGTCCATAGGAACATGGACATGTAGTACTGTTTGGGCTGTTTGTGTTGTTACTTTTAATAAATACATATTCTCTAAACGAACATGCAGGAACAACAGGAGATGTGTTTTTAGTAAGAAACATCACTTCACGGGTATTGATCAACTATCACAGAAGAAGTAGTAATAAACAGATATGAAAGTTGTAATTTATCATCATTATGTGCCATGCAAATAGTCCTACGTGGCCATGATTCGCTATCTCTTGCAAACAATCGTATTTGATTAGGTTTGCGTTCCTGTCTCCTAAATATCATGAAGCCAAACTATCCGGATGTTTATCACTGTCTGCGTCTTGCTAGTTTCCATTATGCTTGCCAGTTGTTACTTTGTAAAGTTTATTTCACCTGAAGACTTGCCCCAAATATATGGACTGCCTACGTACAATTTTTGTAATCAATGTTAGGTTGTCATGTTTGTCTATAAGGATTGTCTCTTTCGCTGTGGATTAGTTAGCAGTCCATGGTGTTCTATGCTGTTCTGTTGTATTCTGTGCTGTTCTGTGATATATGGTTTAGTTTACTTGATCGGTAGCAATTCAGCTTTTATCATGGACCTTTCCCGCTATGGGAGTGGCGGTCACCCAGTGGGAGTAGCGGTCACCCAGTGAGAGTGGCCGCCACCTACTGGCAGTGGCGATCACCCAGTGAGAGTGGCGGTCGCCCAGTGGGAGTAGCGGTCACCCAGTGGGAGTGGCGGTCACCCAGTGGGAGTAGCGGTCACCCAGTGGGAGTAGCGGTCACCCAGTGGGAGTAGCGGTCACCCAGTGGGAGTGGCGATCACCCAGTGAGAGTGGCGGTCGCCCAGTGGGAGTAGCGGTCACCCAGTGGGAGTGGCGGTCACCCAGTGTGAGTAGCGGTCACCCAGTGGGAGTGGCGGTCACCCAGTGAGAGTGGCGGTCACCCAGTGTGAGTAGCTGTCACCCAGTGGGAGTGGCCGCCACCTAGTGGCAGTGGCGATCACCCAATGGGAGTGGCGGTTACCTAGTGGCAGTGGCGGTCACCCAGTGGGAGTGGAGGTCACCCAGTGGGAGTGGCGGTCATCCAGTGGTTGTGGCGGTCACCCAGTAGGAGTAGCGGTCACCCAGTAGGAGTAGCGGTCACCCAGTAGGAGTAGCGGTCACCCAGTGGGAGTGGCGGTCACCCAGTGGGAGTGGCGGTCACCCAGTGGGAGGAGTGCCGGTCACCTAGTGGCAGTGGCGATCACCCAGTGTTTAGTGGCGGTCACCCAGTAGGAGTAGCGGTCACCCAGTAGGAGTAGCGGTCACCCAGTAGGAGTAGCGGTCACCCAGTAGGAGTAGCGGTCACCCAGTAGGAGTAGCGGTCACCCAGTGGGAGTGGCGGTCACCCAGTGGGAGTGGCGGTCACGCAGTGGGAGTGGCGGTCACCCAGTGGGAGTGGCGGTCACCCAGTGAGAGTGGCGGTCACCTACTGGCAGTGGCGATCACCCAGTGTTTAGTGGCGGTCGACCAGTGGCTAGCACGCATGCCTGCAGACCCGATGGTCACGTGTTTCAATCCCCACCGGGTTGAAATTGGTTTAATTGATCTGGCTGCCAGATTGACCCAGACTAAATTTGGGTCCCGGGAAATGCCTTGGGAAGTAAATGCGACGGGCGTGGTAGAGACCAGACCAGCCGTCCAGTGTCCAGTGGTCTATAAAATATGGGACTAATATAGTCATGTTTTCTCTTCCCATGTTTTGTTTCATTTTATCCAATTTTCCATCTGTGCTTAAAGTACGAACAGTCCATGTTGCCAAGTGCAGTGTTGCTGTCCTTTTCGTGTGACGTTCTGTAACAAAACACAACAACATGAAACAACGGAAATGACACTGCAGTAGGTAGACATAATAATGTGGAATCATGTGCCATAAATACAATCAATTAGAAAGGAAAAGAAAAGTGGTACTGAGGGTGAATCCTGGCAGAAGTTGAGTTATGCAGCAGACGGTTAGGGGATAGCGGCGGGGACAGCTGTACGGCGGGAAACTGAGCAGCAGGGCGGGGAGAGAAATAGTCGACTAGTGAGACAGGACAAAGCCAAGAGAGGCTGGAGAAGTATAAATCATACTACAATTACGCTTTAGAAAGAGTGTGAATCAAGAAGGAATTAATAATGGAGTTTCGAACACCAGTGATTTATAACTGTGTAGGGGGGTCGTGGTGCAGCCGAGATCAATGAACAATGATGTGCATACACCTTTGTGGTGAATTCGATATATCAGTAAGTTCGTTAGTTAGTTAAGTAGTTAGTTAGTCGCGGTTCCAACTTCACGCCAAAGGGTAGCCCCATTATGCTCAATTCCTGTGCCAGTGAATACCACACAAAATTCCCCTCATTACCCTATGTGAAAAGTGGTACAGACAAGAGTCTCGACAAACCAACAGCCTGCACGTATATGTTATGCATAATGCCTCTGCCAGAATGCCAACACGAAAAGTCCGCCACGAAAAAAAAAAAATTAAAGTTCATCGTTGATGGAAGCGGTAGTCACTAGAAAACCACTAGCAACACATAACTGCATAAGGCACACCAGTTAGTTCAGCGACCGGCCGACATCGAATTTTCTGAACATGCAGTTCACGCTACAAACAACAGCCGACAGATGTAAAAGCACTCCACACTAAATATACAGCTCACAGTGTCGCACCACGCACTCAGCTCAGTAGCAGGACTCCGGAACCATGCACTACCAGTCCAACATGAGGCAAATTTGTAAGCAAACCATACCCATAAGCATAAACGCTCCAAAGACCTTAACTGCTCAGCCGCCTATCCTCCATGTTGGCGACCGGAAGTCAGCAATACCAGTATCTTCTAGTTAGTGTTGGAAGAAGTGATAAACATGGCGTGAAAACGTCGCATCGTTTCCAGATAACCGTCTTTCAGCTGTAGCTTACAGGTCTATGCTGAAGCAATTGATGTGCTAAACCTTTATATAACTACTATCTTTACAACTGCCGGTCTCCCTGGCCGAGGGGTTAGCAGCTTTCTCCGTAACCCCGAATACTCTCGTGGTTGACGTGAGCGCACGAGAATTGGAAGCGGTTCGAGTCGTGCCAGTGACTTATGAGAGTATGGAGCCGGTCGCTCAGAAAGCAATGGCAAACTACTGAGCGTAATCTTGCCAAGAAATCAACAATCATCTGAAAGATGCTGGTGTTGACAGTGTTGTTCTGTAAAGGATATGCAAAACAGTTTTTTAAAAATCTTTACAACTGAGTAAGGTTTTCTTACGTTTTAGCGAAGACTGATGATATGTGTGACGGCATTTACACGACATGGCTGCTTGCATGTTGAAGTCATATACACACATACACGCACACATAAACACACACACATAGACACACACACAAATACACACACACACGGATACACACATAGAACAGCGTGGCTGAAAGGTTAAGAGCTCTAGTTTTTAAACTTCTCATGCGCTTATGGCGGTGTAGTGGGTCCATTCTCTGCACCGGTCAGTTGAACTTACATGTTAATTTCTAGTTCAGAAAGCAGAGGCAAACTGCAGGGCGTCAAATTGCCGACATTACCAACACTACAACATAAATGTCGAGCAATAAAAGAATCTTATCTAAAATTATGATGTGGCTGTTTTTAATTTAGGAGCAGGTGCCACAGCTTCAGCCAATACTATGTGATATTCAAGAGTTAGGCTAGAACAGAAAACATGCGGGAACTTCACATGACTTCTATATGAAAGGAAGTCCTAAAAACCTAGAGATTTTGTATACAGGTGCTTTTGTTTTATGTTAAAATATGCAAGATCACAAAAACAAATTAAAATATGGCCAGATGAGGGGTATGTGGAGCAGGCTATTGAGATTGGCTACAGGGAATGAGCAGGCTAACTCAACCTGGTAAGTGCATCAGAACGCTCATCGCTACCACAGAGTGTCGTATTTTATAACTAAGCATATGGTTAGTCTTTTGACATCATCATCATCAAGTGCCCTGCCAGCTGACGTAGGCGTTCCACAGATCTTGGTCGTTGGTGTTCTGGATCAATTCTGCTGATTATTTTCCTCCAAGCCACCGTCTCATCCATGCAGCATAGTTTTTCTTGGTCTGCCTCTGTCTTTCTTACCCTTAATCTGTCCAGTTGTCACGATATTCTCAAATGCCTCTCTTCTCATCATATGACCAAAGAAAGATGTTTGTTCGTTTCTTATTGTTGTATATAATGTTCTATCTTCATTGGCCTCTTTCAGATGGTTGTTGTTAGTTAGTCTGGCAGTCCAAGGAATTTTCAACATTGTATTCACATACAGTATTAAATATTTGTAACTTCAATATTATTTTTTTTTCAATATGCAAGCAAAATAACGTTCGGAGACTTTTGTTGTCACTGTCGTATCACCCTATTAGAGGCGTTAACGTTATTATTATTCAATGCCACGTGTTCACTCTTGACATTTCTGTCTGGCTTTTTCTAAATGGACACTCCTTACTGAGATACGTGTGGGGTACTTGGCAATATTTTGTTTCGCTAAATTTGCCCCATACCACTTCTCACTCTCAGTTTGAAGCAACCTTCGCTAGAATATTCAAACACAATATGCTTCCAGTAATAACTCTGCCAATCGATAGGGTCCTTTTCAAGCTTCCTTGAGTACTTTGCCGGGAGTCTGGCCGATAAATGAGTGCTACACACATCACGGAGATTGCTGTATGCCTCAGATTGCCACCTGGTTGAGTACTTCCATTATGTGGTAATGTTTCTCAAAGAACACATTGTGTAATGAGACATGGTTATTTCATGCTTGGAGAAGTCGTGTAATAGTTGCCAATATGTGATATTATGCATAGGGGAGGAAACAGGAACTGAAGGAGAAGATGGAAAGAAATAACACATCTAATCATATATAAATTAACTATTAATTATCATTACCATGCAGACTTCCGATTAGCGTTTGTGAGTATAGTTCGATTTATAACACGAAAATTAATGTCTCGGATAAGATCTGTATTCTTATTCCTTTTATGCAGTCAGTCGAGACATTTATCTATTTTTAGTCTTGCCCTAATCCCGGCTAGTTTGCCAGTTGTCATTCCGTCTTCATAACATTCCTTCACAACAGGCCCACAGCATTTCAACAAACTGCAGCTCTAATAAATTTACCGTTGTCGTTTGCCTATAATGTTCAAATATGAATCTACTATCCGATGTTATGATAGTTAAAAGACAATTGAATCGCCATATATGTTAATCAGTATATAATGCTATCATCAACATCACATGTCTTACCAACTGGCACAAGCGATCATGCTTTTCCACATCCTGCGATCTCCAACTATGCATCAATTCCAGTAATAATTAACTCCCACCTAAGTCATGACACAAAACTGGACAGAATTTTCTCTCTCTGTCTTCCACTGTCTCTCTTTCTGCAAATCTTTGGAGTTGCCATAACATGCTCCAGTTTGTATCTTCTTATTATGTGACCAAAAATTATGGCTACCTCCTTTTCATTAGTGTGATAAGTTGTCTTTGCAACTCAGCCTCCCTCAAAATGTCCAGCTTGCTCAATATGACTGTCACAGCATTCCTTGATAGAGCCACATGTCTAAAGCTTCCATGGGTTTTTTATCGCGTGTTTACTAATTGTCTACGATTCGCAGCCACATTTCAGGACTGATTGATATAAAACATGCAAGACATATTTCTCTAATAGTTAATTGTATGAAATGTCATCTCTATCAGATCGCTGCACCAATTTTTCGGTAATTTCCGAATCTGCCACTATACCCCTGTACCTAATTGTCGGTACTTTGCTTAATACGTGAAAAATGCGTCACAAACTAAAAATAACCAAACAATCGTGGTCAAACCTCATGGTTAGTCATTGCAAATGTCTACCCCCATGTGTTTGAATTGACTTTGTGTGGTTTAACGTGAAAAAAATTATGAACATTCACAATGAAACGAGCGGCTGATGAACCAAGCACTTCAACAAGAAAGCGAAGTAGGTCTAGACTTTTCACAGTCCAACAGGTGATCGATACTTTGGTTGATTCAGACTCTGAGGAGTCAGAATTTCATCAAGAATACGTTCCAGTTCAAGTGACACATGAAATGTAGACCTATTTTCTACAATGTCTCCAAGTCCCATCTTATTCTAACCACTTGTTTGCATGTAACTAACATTTTTCTATATCATGTTGGTTTTTTCTCTTTAACGCTCAGGAGCCCAGGTACATAGAGGACAGTTAGGTTCAGGGCCCCAGGCCTGGTAGGATTATTCACTGAAAGCATGATTTCTAGACTCAATGTATTGTAAACTGGACATTTTGTAAACTGTGTATGTTGTAAACTGGATATATTGTATACGGGATAAATTGTAAACTCGATATATTATAGACTAGATATATATTGTAAACTGGACATATTGTAGACTAGACATATTGTAGATTGGATATATTATAGACTGGATAATTTGTAGATTGGATATGTTGTAGACTGGATATATTGTAGGTTGGATATATTGTAGACTGGATGTATTGTAGATTTGATATATTGTAGATAGGATATATTGTAGATTGGATATATTGTAGATTTGATATATTGTAGACTGGATATATTGTAGAGTGGATATATTGTAGAGTGGGTATATTGTGTGTTTTTTAAAATGTTGCACATCCCTTGCAAGATGTTGCAGCCAATACCAACATTTTCAGCTGCTGTTGATGTACTAGGCATTGCTTTCTGAATGTCCGGCTCCCATACCAACACGTTATAACGCAACGTGACATGGTCTGCTGCACAAATCGGTCGCGGCTGCGTTTCGAACGCCTGGTAAGCGGCTCACGAACCGCGTTCGCAAGCCTTTGGCCACGGAGACGGCGGGTATATTGTAGAGGAAGTATATTGTAGAGTGGGTATATTGTGGAGTGGATATATTGTAAACTGGATATATTGTAGACTGGGTATATTGTACAATGGATATTTTATAGACTGGATATAATATGTTTTTTTTTTTTTGGCATATCCTTTACAGGACATCGCTGTCAACATCAGCATCTTTCAGCTGTATGTTGATTTCTTGGCAAGATTACGCTCAGTAGTTTGCCATTGCTTTCTGAGCGGCCGGCTCATTATCCCGCAAGTCACGAGCGCGGGTCGAACCGCTTCCAATTCTCGCCTCGCTGCGAGACCCTGCGTGGATAAACGGGATTACGGAGAAAGTGGTGTAACCCCTCAGCCAGAGTGACCGGCGGATATAATATAGGGTGGATATTATTGTTAGTTGCCGGCTTCCTGGCCTAGAGGTTAGCGACTTTTCTCCGTAATCTCGCATACTCTTGTAAGTAACGTGACGACGGTGAGAATCAGCAGTGGTTAGAATCGCGTCGGTAATTTACGGGGTATGTGAGGCGAAGAAGGAGATGAATATTGATCATACATGTCATAAAATATCAATGCAGTTTTCAAAAAATAAAGTTATACACACATATATTATTTTAACTATCTATGACCTTGATGCCTAGAACTTTCAGTTCATTAAAATCAATGATAGTCCAGTTCCTCAGTGCTAGTGACTTTCCATCTTCTCTTGAGGTAGGTTAAGTCTGAACTGGTTGTACAACCAGGGTGTTCTATTCCAGAATTCTGTGATCCCTGTGGTCAATAGTTTCCTGTTATCATGTATCTTTATGTTCTTTAGATAGTTGATTTTCCCGGTACTAATAGGGTAGTGGCCCTTGGTTCCCCACCATCAGGCAGAAGAATAATTGTTACCTGTCCTAACTGTTTAGTGGAACTTCTTGCAGGTAGTGTTTGGCCTCACTATATCAGCTGCCTCACACAGTCAAGCTGCTACATTCAGCCAAGCTGTTACTACATTCACAAAAGTGCTGCATTCAGCCTAGTCAGGGCTAGATCTAGCTGTCCTTAGCCACTATCTGAAATTTCAGCAATCCACATACATCTAATCATACCATCAAAATGACATTAGAAATTAAATGCTGTACCTTTCAACAACAAACAACAAACAAAATACATAAAAGAATTTTGATCCTAGGAAAATAAACAGTGGAGGGTAAAGAGTCTTGGTGCTCTCAAATAGTTATCCACAACATAACTGATTGTTCTACATCCAATCTTCCCCTATCAGGTGTTCAAGGTTTAAACTAGCGGATGTGCAGTTTCATCTTCACCTATGCCTGTCCTAAGGTCTATCGGTTGACTAATACCTTGATTGGTGTGGAATTGACAACTATGTTTCCCATCTTATTCTGTACCTCGTTAATTCTCTTCATCTTCTTCCATGAAAGAAAAAAGGGTCTCATATATTAAGGGTTTTATAAATCATCCCCTCCTATTACAAAGAAAAGAATGATCAAATCAGTCAGAAGGCCACCAAACCTTACTCAAGACGACTACCACGTTATGGACAGACCAGAACAGGTCATTCTTCTGCGCCTCAGAACAGGACACAATAGATTACGCAACCACATGTATACAAAATTCAAGATTGGTGACTCAGCCATGTGCACATGTGGTTTGGCGTCGCAGACTCCAGGATTGCCCAAACTACAACATATCCAGGCGAACCTTCTGGCCTAGAGAGACAACAGTGGAAGATAAACTCTATGGACCGCTGAATGAGCTAAAAAAGACTGTTAGATTCATACAAGAGACAACATTGCAGTTATAAACATAATTTAGGCGAACGAAAGAAGAAGAAGAAGAACAATGAGGAGGTGCTTATAAACAATATAAGTACATCGTGGTCTCAATTCTTGTATATTATTCAGGTGAATTTTTTCCTGGTCAAAAGGTTCAAGGCGAGTATCTTCTCCCCTTTTCACCGTGTCTGTAATATGTTTTTCTTCATTCATCATCATCATCATCATCATCATCATCATCATCATCATCATCATCATCATCATCATCATCATCATCATCATCATCATCATCAGTATATCATTATCATCAACATAATTATATCATTATATCATTTTCATCAACATCATTATATCATTATATCATTTTCATCAACATCATTATATCATTATATCATTTTCATCATCATAATTATCATTACATCATCATCATCATCATCATCATCATCATCATCATCATCATCATCATCATCATCATCATCATCATCACCACCCTTCATTCGAATGGCCGAATGTAAGACGGGCCTGTGTGCCCAGTTTGTTACCCTTTAAAAATAAAGTCTGTTCGTTCGTTCGTTTCATCATCATCATCATCATCATCATCATCATCATCATCATCATCATCATCATCATCATCATCATCATCATTGTATTACATTCATCAGGACACTAGACCATATGTGGTATCAGGAGTGACATGAAATACAAAGTGGAATTTTGCTTATGATACAAAACCAGATGTTTGTAGTATGCGTGATGTATAATATGGGTTGTGTCGTGCTTAGGGCACAAAACCAGATGATGGTACCATGAATGATATATAATACAAAGTGCTGTCATGCGTCGGAGTGCACTAAATGATTAATTAGTGTTTGGGTTATGCCGAACATATTATCTTGTGCTAGACAGGACATTATACAGCAAAGTTGCCTTCTATCATGAGATTGACTGTGAGCTTATAATCCTTTTCAGCACGTTAATTACTCAACTTATTGTCAGACATAATATTCATATACGCATAGATGATAATTTCACTCTTCAATCAGAAATCATTCATACTTGCATGTAAGATAAGTAATTATACTTATGTGATTTCCCATTGATAAATGTAAAGGTTAACACCATTGACATCACAATGAAATCTCAATCATTCCACAATCACAATTATATCTGTACATATGACAATTAAGCATATGTATTTGCTGTACTGATGATCAATTCACAGATTCAACAACAATGCCAGTACAATGGAATCTTAATCATTTTCATCCTTCATCAGAAATTATAATATTTCCTGGATGATAATTAAGCCTAGTGAGGTGTTTTACCCACGATACATTCACAGATTCAACAACAATGATAGTACAATGGAATCTTAATCATTTGCATCCTTAATCAGAAATTATAATATTTCCTGGATGATATTTAAGCTTAGTGATGTGCTTTTACAAATGATACAGTCACATCTGTTTAACAATAATGAAATCACACATAAATCACTCCAGACATGCTCTCATAATAGACATAGACTGATGTGATCATTAGGCATACTTAGATTCACCTAGGATGACTCATCATTTGTAGCAATAATGAACTTACACATGGATCCCCACATGCTCTCATAGATTTATGCGATATACTCAATCCACATTCAGGCATTATGAATACTAACCATTCTTGCACGCCGGTTGACTAAGTATTATTATGTGGCACAAATATTAATTCCACATGTTTACAACATTGAAATTATATTTGACTCACCACATGGGTGCTTTAACCCAACACACACAATTATGATCCATATAGGAATCAATGTGGTTCTTATGTGTCATGAAATATAAGAAAACTACTTGTTTGTTCATGTGCTCATCCCAAAAATTCTACTTGACTAATGTACTCATGTAATTATAAATACTTGACTAATACACATTACACTAATTTGTATTACCAGTGTTGGCACATGTAAACTAGTTTCTTTTTACTAAACTAAGTATTACTTAGTTTTCTTAAATCTTAAGTTACTCACCAACTTCTAAAATACTGCTGATGGAGTTTACTACTTAAAAATACAATGTATAACCTGTGTCTAATGTTTACACATTAAATAATGTGTTTACTAGAAGAAAAGGAAATTCACTGGGTTTCCTACTGTAAAGTTGATCCTATGACTATGATAACTGAATATAATATTAATTTCTTAAGGACTAACCACATGGTTTTACAACAAACTGACATACCAATTCTTCTTGGGCAAAAGGGCTAGCGCTTTAGACACATACCAAGACAGGATTCAGCTAAGTAACCTCTGTATTTTCTATGTAGTGATTATTTTATTAGTTTGGTGTCTGTGTTGTTTTGTTCTGTGCTGACGAAGGCTTTGGCCGCAACGTTCATTTTGTTTCTTGTAATCGTGTTCTAGTAAAGCTCACAATCTACTTATCGTATTTTGGTAATTCATTCGTTCTTGGGAAAAAGACTCACAGACTAAACTTAATTTTAAAATAAATATTCTGTTTACCTTCTTCCGAATAGGATGGCTTCCAACACTTCGGCGACAGGTTTCCGATTCTGAATGCGATGTTGAAGGCTGATGTTTTCTATTTTCACTTATAATACTTCTACTTAAATATTATGTTTAGGCATATTTCATCACTTCGTCCGCTATCTCAGATATTCTCCCTGCCTCGTGCCGGGCTGTTAACAAACAGGATGTGTTCCTGTCGTTCGTGTTTTTATGTACCTTTTCTCGATTTCAGTTTTTGGTATCTCGCCGAGCTGGGTCTGTTGTTGTAAAATGTTGGATTTTCAACGTAAGGAACAAACCAGCGCTGCTACGGTGTAAATGTTTATTGTTGTACGTAGCTAATTTTTACTATCAGTTTTACGGCTTGTGAAACGTATATCACACCAGCTATGCACTTCTTTACGGGACAAACATTGTTAGCATAAACAGAAAGCATTTCCTTATGAATGTGCCTTTGCAGGCAGTCCTTTTGCACACAAAACACGCACAACAACATGTTGTTTTTTGGTTGTACACTCCGTAAGTACAGTCGCCATTTTGTTTACGCACTACGCATTCTCACGAGACACCTAGCACCATCTGAAGAACGGGAATATAAAATTCGATGTTGCTGCCACCTAATGACACCTGTTTAGTTTAGTTTAGTTTAGTCGTTGGATCAACATCACGGCACACGGTTTAACCCATAAGTGCTCCGTTTTCCTCCTAACTCAAACCTGAGTCTGGAGAAACTCAGCTCAATGCACGAACTCCGTTGCATCGGCGAGGATCCTGAAATCTTTGGGTAGATTTTTAACTCGAAATTTTGCCCGGGCAGCGCCGTTAGGCTACTCTTTTTCGATTTCCAACTGCCAAGGGATTTTTTACGTGCGCAACAATACACACGGGCGTCCGATCTCACTACCCAGAGACCAGGGGAAATTTTATTACTGGAAGTCCAGGTGGATTTTTTAAATAAATCCCGGTCCTCACCGGGGCCTGAACCCGGGACCTCCAGCACTCGAGGCGGACACCATACCTCGAGACCACTCAGCCCCCTGTAGAATGACACCTGTAGAAAACACAAACTACATTTACCTGCCATCCCATAGAACTGTGTGACTTACTTATTGACTCAACCGCGCGCGCGCGCGCGCACGCGTGTGTGTGTGTGTGTGTGTATACAATTTAGTACGTTTTTATTTGCAGATGAAAGAGCCAGTATGCTCGTGTCAGGAGCCAATCTTGGTTTATTGCTATAGCTAGAAATATGCATCTCACGTAACATATATTCCTTTCTTGCGTGTGACGCATAGTTAAATTGAGTCGGCCAAATGTCAATAAAGTGATATTTTTTATTATCATTGTTTGTTATTTGGCTGATAGACCCGGTAAGATAGTCAAAGTGGCTGGAACAATCTGTGGCGTGATTCTTTGCCTGGAATCAGAAAGGAAATATTTGGATTCCCTGTCGGGCCAATGCTGGGAAATTTCTTCTCTCTACTCTATCCTTTTCTTGTTAAACGAGAAGAAATTTTGAGGTGCTTTTTCTCTTTTCTCTTTTACATTCTTCTTTCTTCACTGTGACCCGAACATACCTCCAAAGACACAGAGACGTCTTAAAGATCGCCATTACCATAAAGACACTATACAAGGAAGAAATGCGCAGGTGGGAGAAAGCCACGTACATCTCACAAGCTGAAAGAGCTCAACTGCAAGACCAGATAGAAGAGCTAAAGAAACAAGTAAAGCTACTTTGGACACCGGCACAAACCAGCGACAATGAAAAACTTATTGCTTAATAAAGGAGATCCAGCATAACATCAAAGAATAGGTGGAACATATGGCACTGATAAAGAAGGAGAGCGAAGAGATCCTATAACCATCAAATCAGAGAGTGAACTGCAAAAAAGCGGAAAGGGAATTATTCCAAAACAAACTACAGAGAAGCCGCAAGATGCAACCCTACAAAAGACCGAGCTGGAACCGCAAGCCAAAGCCAGCAGCCCAACTACACACCCACAAAAATTCAAGGGGAAACCATTATCCCGGCAGACCTCTGAAGTGAATCTAGAGGAGCACCATGACGACGGCGCAGAGTCACCATTGGGTTCACCTCCATTTACCTTGTAGTGTCTCGTCGCGCTGTGTAAAGAAGAGGAAATTAAAGAGGAACTCAGGCGCAAGGAATTCAAAAGGCGCAAGAAAGTAAAGGAAAAGAAGAAGTCCAAGAAATCCAATGGGAAACTAATGCCCCGCCAGACCTCTGAAGAATACACTATGATGACGAACACCCAGATGGGTACTGTATAGATGGCACAGAGGAAGTCCCTTGGGTGACCACGGAAGGAAGAATACGAAAGGCAACAGAAAATTAAACTCGAAAGAGAAAAAGGCGTAAGGATGAAAATGGAAACATAGAAAAGCTTCTTCAGACAATACACCAAAACAAAACAAAACAACAACAACAACAAACAAGAAATAAAAAGGAGGCAAAGACCAAATAAAAAGTCCTCATAAGGACTGCACCCAAGCAAGCAAAATGAACAAGGAACCAACACTGACAAAAGAAACCGCCAGAGGAGCTGGACTCAAATGAAAATTTGCCTGCCTACCAATCCCCTATCTGGCGTCACAGGAACAAACTCTGCAAATCGATAAGCCAGCTAAAACTGGCACAGAAACCGAGAGAAACTTATCCTGCACTATGAACCACATAAATTATAACCAAGCCACTGAGGCTGGTTGACATTTGGTGGAAAGTTTTTCTTTTTTCCAAAATGGACCTGGACCTACTGGATATATTGTAGACTGGATATATTGTAGACTGGATATATTGTAGACTGGATATATTGTAGACTGGATATATTGTAGACTGGATATATTGTAGACTGGATATATTGTACACTGGATATATTGTACACTGGATATATTGTACACTGGGCATATTTTAGACTAGATGTATTGTAGACTAGAAATATTATAGACTGGGCATATTGTAGACTGGGTATATTTTAGACTGAACATATTGTAGACTGGGTATATTGTAGACTGGGTATATTGTAGACTTTGTATATTGTAGACTGGATTAGTTGGGGCACTTTAGGATGGACATTGATTGTTCAAAATGTCTATAATTAATACTAAATTGAAATCAGGATAACGAGAGCTACTGAATAATAATAATAACAACCGCAAATAATAATAATAAAATAATAATAATAATAAAAAAACAGGGGAAACTGGAATAAGTAGAGGTAAAAAGACAAGTTAGAACGAAGAAGAAGAAGCAGCAGAAGAACAAGAAAATATAATTGAAAACTGTAGACACAGTGGGAATCGAACCTCTCGTCTCATAATGGACAGACAATCTGTTTTAAGGAACAATTATGGTTGGACGCACAGCCAATTGGTCACCAGGGAGAAAGCGTCATCAGTATGCAGATTTGCCACCCAACTGACCCCACGTGTATGCAAATCTGGACGGATCTGTACAGCTAGTCAAATGAAGCATAATATGTGAAACTGTAACGGCTTTTCTGCAAGCTCATTTGTGACAAAATAACGCAAAAAATCATTGTTAAGTTGCGAACAGGACACAACAGGCAGATTGCTACTGGTTAGTAACATAGGTTTAAGATTCGTTTGTTCGATATTTATGTATGTTTTGTCGGATATATGTGTATGGTTTGTCGTATATATGTGTATGGTTTGTTGGATATATGTGTATGGTTTCTCGGGAATATGTGTATGGTTTCTCGGATATATCTGTATTGTGTGTATATGTGCATGGTTAGTCGGATATATGTGTATGGTTTGTCGGGTAATTGTGTATGGTTTGTTGGATATATCTGTACGGTTTGTCGGATATAATATGTATGGTTGCCAGATATATGTGTATGGTTTGTCAGATATAAGTGTATGGTTTTTTGGATATATGTGTATGGTTTGTCGGATATATGTGTATGGTTTGTTGGATATATGTGTATGGTTTGTCGGATATATGTGTATGGCTTGTTGGATATATGTGTATGGTTTGTCGGGTATATGTGTATGGTTTGTCGGATATATCTGTATTGTGTGTATATGTGCATGGTTAGTCGGATATATGTGTATGGTTTGTCAGATATATGTGTATGCTTTGTCGGATATATCTGTACGGTTTGTCGGATATAATGTGTGTGTTTGCCAGATATATGTGTATGGTTTGTCAGATATATGTGTATGGTTTGTCAGATATATGTGTATGGTTTGTCGATATATGTATAAGGTTTGTCAGATATATGTGTATGGTTTGTCGATATATGTATAAGGTTTGTCAGATATATGTGTATGGTTTGTCAGATATATGTGTATGGTTTGTTAGATATATGTGTATGCTGTGTTGGATATATATGTATGGTTTGTCGGATGTATGTGAATGGTTTGTCTGGTATATGTGTATGATTTGTCAGATATATATGTATGGCTTGTCGGATATATGTGAATGGTTTGTCAGACATAGGTGCATGGTGTTGTCAGATATATGTGTTTGCCTTGTCGGATATATGTAGTTTATCGGATATATGTGTTTGGTTTGTCGGATATATGTGTATGCTTTGTCGGATATATGTATGGTTTGTCGGATACATCGGTAGGGTTTGTGGGGTATATCTGCATGGTGTGTTGATATATGTGTATGGTTTGTCCGATATATGTGTATGCTTTGTAGGATATATGTGTATGGTTTGTCGGATATATGTGTATGGTTTGTGGGGTATATCTGCATGGTGTGTTGGATATATGCGTATGGTTTGTGAGGTATATCTGCATGGTGTGTTGGATACATGTGTATGGTTTGTCGGATATATGTGTATGCTTTGTCGGATATATGTGTATGGTTTGTCGGATATATGTGTATGGTTTGTGGGGTATATCTGCATGGTGTGTTGGATATATGTGTATGCTTTATCGCATATATCTGTATGGTTTGTCGGATATATGTGTATGGTTTGTCGGATATATGTTTATGGTTTGTCGGATATATGTGTATGGTTTGTCGGATATATGTGTATGGTTCGTCGGATATATGTGTATGCTTTGTCGGATATATGTGTATGGTTTGTTTGATATGTGTGTATTGTTTGTCGCATTTATGTGTAACTCCAATAAACGCATGAAGGCCAATACCTATTCATCATCATCATGTGCGTGGGCGATCATTTTTCACCATCTCACACGATCACCAGAGTCGTGGATCAGCTCTGTGTTCTTGTCTCGAACATGACACGTGGCCAAACCATTTTACTTCTCTGCTTTCTCCTTGTTCTTGTCCCCTCAATCTCGCCAGTTGTAGTCACTTGCTCTAATTTATTTCTTCTTATAAAGTGTCCGAAAATTGTGACTGTCTTCGTCTAATTTCTCTAATCAGTTTTAGGGTTCTCATTTGCTTCTTATAGGAAATGCTCATTGGTTTTTCTGTCCGTCAATGGTGTACTTTGCATTTTTCTCAGAAACCACATCTCCACTGCCATTATATGGTTTTCAACTTGACTGCTCATTGCTCAAGGTTTACATCCATACAAAACTACAGGTTCTATGCATCACTTCAACACTCTTTTTCTCATTGCAATTGACATCTTTTTATCAGTCAGTATGATTTTCATCTTACAAAAGGTTACCTTCGCAAGGGCGATTCTTGTTCTAATCTCTTCAAGGCGTCTCCCATCAGATGTTATAACTATTCTGTGATAATTATACCGATTCACTTGTTGAAGAATATGCCTATTTATTTGTATATTACATTGTGGTATTTCGTTCTTCCTAGTGACGACCATAATCTGTGTCTTCTTACAATTTAATTCTAACCCTAGTTGTTTACTGTGTACAACAACCACATCTACTAAATTTTCCAGATCCTATTCATTGACTGCAATCAATACTGTATCATCCGTATATCTAATACTATTGATGTTCAATCAATCAATCAATCAATCAATCAGCTGCCATCTCCACAATAAAGGTTGGCTTCTATGGATCTTCAACCATCTGTCTCTCGCCTCAATTGTACATTCAGCAGATTGACATAATCTGACCACGCATTTAAAATCTCATCTTTTTCTATTATGATTTTGTCATCTTTGGTTTTAGGAAACTCGCTGATGCCTATGTTCGTTTCTTACTGACGTCATGAATTCTTTTGTGCTTTAATTTGGTGTGTCAGGTGTTGTGTTGGTTTTTAATTTCCGTGGAAATTTCCTCAAAAGCTTTCGATAAAGTGAGACATGTTGACATGATAAGGATGCTTGAAGATCTACAAATTGATGGGAAAGACCTTAGACTTGTAAGAAAACATATATTGGAAACAACAAGCTGCCATAAGATTTGATAATGAAGTAGGCCAATATCAGCCTATTAAGAGAGGTGTGAGACAGGGATGTGTAATGTCTCCAGATCTGTTTTCCCTGTACAGTGAAAGTATTTTCAGAAATATTGAAGATATGGAAGGAATCAACATTGGGGGACGATGCATCAATAACATTAGATATGCAGATGATACAGTCTTCATTGCAGACAATGAACAGGATCTGCAACATTTAGTAGAAGCGGTTGTTATACACAGTGAACAACGAGGGTTAGAATTAAATTGTAAAAAGACACAGATTATGGTCGTCACTGGGAAGAACGAAATATCACAATGTAATATACAAGTAAATGGGAATATTCTTCAACAAGTGAATAGGTACAATTATCTCGGAACAGTAATAACATATGATGGGAGATGCCTTGAAGAGATTAGAACAAGAATCGCCATGGCAAAAGTAGCCTTTAGCAAGATGAAAAACATACTTACCAATAAAAAGATGTCAATTGAAACGAGAAAAAGAGTGTTGAAGTGCTACATAGAACCTGTACTCTTTATATGGATGTGAAGCTGGACAATGAGCAGTCAAGCTGAAAACATCTGATGGCTGTAGAAATGTGGTTTCTGAGGAAAATGCAATGAATACCATGGGCAGCCAGAAAGACCAATGAACAAGTCCTTCAAGAAACAAATGAAGATCGTAAACTGATTAGAGATATTAGACGCAGACAGTCAACATTTTTTGGGCATGTTATGAGAAGAAATGAATTGGAGAACTTGGTGACAACTGGTAAGATCGAAGGGAATAGACCAAGAGGAAGACCTAGAAGCAAATACCTGGATGGCTTGGCCTCGTGGCATGCTCGAGACAGAAACACTGCGCTGATCCACGACTCTGGTGATCGAGTGAGATGGCAAAACATGACCGCCCACGCTTACCGGCATGGCACATGAAGAATGGATGGATTCTTCTTTTGCCTCTTTGTACAATTTCCTAATTGTCCGTATGTCTCTTCATATATTTTCAGGGTTAGTTTGTTATTCTTTGTTATTTCCATGAGTTTAAAAATGTCTTCCGTCATTTATTTCTTACGTCCCCAAGCTTGATTTTTGGGATAGTTGTTTCTACAGATCCCGAAACAACCAAGTAATCAATTTGATTATTGCTCACTGGATTTTAGGAGGCCTGGTGTTCCTTGCCAGTGAGAAGTCCTGATCGTTCGGGTCGCCATCGATTGACGGACGTCAGTCGCTGCGATTGGGCAATCTTGAGCATGGCCTACCATGGGTCACGTTGTGATGTTCTGCTGTGATCATTTGGCGTGTCCAGCGTGTGCCGTGTGGTTACACACCCGCTTCACATGCCAGTGATCCGGGGCTTGTTTCCGGATCCGGTCAGGGATATGCACTACTGACGAGCTCAAACGAGAGCGAAACTCGAGTATAGTGCTTCCATATTGACGTGGATAGGCCTGAGGTTCATACCAGAATACGATCAGCGTTGCCAGTAGTGGGTTGTGCTCAATATTTATATGTATATTGCTTATGACTAATCTGTTGTCGCCATAGAGTCTGCATTATGTATAGTTTTTGCGACCTTTAAGGTATTTCGAAATCTCCTATTGATGAGAATGTAATCAATCTGGTTTATGATCATATGGTCAGGATTCCTCCATGGCCATAACCTCCTTGGGTGATGTTAATACCAGGTGTTTCCAATTATTATATCATGCTCTTTTGTACAAGTCTGCAAGTTCTTTTATTCTGTGTCTATAAGTCCATAATTGCCTTCTGTGTATCCGTCGTGTTGTTTCCAACTTAAGCATTAAATTCACCCATTATACTATTTAATTCTGAATACTTGCACCTATTGAGGGCATTCTCCAGGTCTTTATAAAACTCACTGATGCTGCCAGCATTGCTTTTGTTGGTATAAACATTTGCAGGATATTGAAATCAAAATGTCTGTCACTTAACTTTATCAGTAATATTCTGCCTGACACAGTCCAATATCCTTTTATAGCATTTGATGTCTCCATATCCATTATCAGTGCTACCCCTCACTGTTTTTTCTCTCAACCAGAATGGATTACGTTATATTTCCCGGATGTTATCATACCCATTCCTTTCCATCTGGTCTCACATACTTAAAATGTTGATATTCAGCTATCTCATTTCTTTCTTTATGTTATCCATTTCGCCATCTCTACTCATAGTTCTAACGTTCCACATTCCCAGTTTAAATGTTGGTAATCTGTTGCATTCAGTCGCTTGCTGGCGGTCTGGAGTCCCCTGGTGCACATGACCACCCCTACAAGGCGAGGCTGCTCCTTTGATCTACTTCACGCCGTTTCTTTTATTATCTATGGACGGAAGCATGATTATCTTGGCATTTGTAAAGAAGGTAGTTTGCCATTGCTTTCCTGCCCAGCAGTGACCTTCCTGGTCGATGAACCTAACCGTTATCTTCAAAAAGAGGTCCTAAGCCTACCGTCGTGAAATTGGAGACCATAACCTACAACTATCAAGAAGAAGAAGAAGAAGAAGAAGAAGAAGAAGAAGAAGAAGAAGAAGAAGAAGAAGAAGAAGAAGAGCAAGAGGAATGGGAAGTAGAAGAGGAGGAGGAAGAAGGAGGAGAGAAAGAAGAAGCAGAAGAAATTGATAAAGATGAGTATGATGATACTGACGATGATTATTTATAAGTTATACATATCTATATTTCATTTTAAAATGAATAGTTTCTTTTTCATATTACCTCTCATATAGTTTATTTCTATTTGCAGAATGTCTTGAATAAACAACGTACCGAAAATGGATTCCCACAGTACTAGAGCATAACTAGACAAGTACAGAAACGTATGGAATGCACACCCGCCGTTATTACCGTCGCAAAACAGTTTGAGAAACAACGCAGCAGCTGCACCAGAAATAGCTACAAACACATAACGGATACACGCCACCGCCGTTCATCCCATCCCTATCAACATATATAGGATATATGACAGCTCTGCTATACCCATCGCTACAAAATCTTATTGGATACACACATGCGCTTTTCTACATAGTGTAATAGTACCATATCGGATAGACGCCAGTGCTATCCTACCGATTGTAACAGAAGCATGTTAGATACACACTGGAGCTATCATACCGACTAACAAATGTATATCAGATACACGCAGGAGCTGTCCTACTGATTGTATCAGAAAGGTAAAGGATACACAGGAACTTCAGTTGTAATAGAAGAATGTAAGACACTCACAGGATCTTTTCCATCGATTGTAACATGAACACTTCGGGTACACACTGAAGCTTTTCAACCATCTGTAAGAAAACGTAAGGACATACACACCGTCGTGTCTACTTATTAATATTGCCAAACGAAGCTCTTCAGAATGGTGACTAACTCATACTCTGAGGTTGAGTCAACGAGCATTCCAGCACACTTCTTTTCGGATAATATAAACATGACTAACTCTTCATCACTACAATACTTGCTCATGCCATCCATTGGCAATACCAATGAAGCCGAGGTGACGGTCAGGGAAACGACGCTCTTCCTGATCAGGTTCATCGTTCAGAAACTATGTGTTCCCTTGGTTGTATTCGTTGGGGTGATAGGAAACTCCATCTGTCTGGTGGTGTTGACGAGGAAGTGCATGAAGTCCTCAACCAACTCCTACTTGACTGCCTTAGCTCTGTTTGATCTTCTTTATTTGATGTTTAGTTTCACACTGAGTCTCAATCATTATCAGTTCTTCTCCAACTCGGTTTGGTACGTCCACTGGTTTCCTGTGGCTCGTGTGTTCACTGATATGTCTGCCAATGTGTCCGTTATATTAACAGTAACGTTTACAGTGGAGAGATATATCGGAGTGTGCCATCCCATGAAGGGTAAGAGCCAAGACGCAACGCATGTAATCTATTTAACCGTAACACTCATTTCAGAGCAATGTATTACCTTCAGTGAATGTAAACACAGAAGCCATAAACACAATATTGCACAATTTCTTGCCTGGGATATTTCGCTGCGATTTGTCAGGTGCACGGGTGTGTGAAAAGTCTCACTACATCTTGTGTGTAGAACAAATTTGAAAAATAAAGTACATGACGTCATCAAATAATGTGCGCCAAGTCCATCGTGAGGCAATATTTAGCGAATGGCTGTCGTCTGCTGGAATACTTTTGTTTACACTCCAAACAGAATAGTGTTATCAACGGAAGAAAGAATTTTCAAATTAATTCTACATACAAAGTGTCGTGAGACTTTACAAACACCAGGTATCATGTTATAAATAAAAGTAATAATAATTTAGCTGAAATATAACGTACATCTTCGCTGACATTGCACGAATGTAGAACGTTATATTCACGGAAGTCTAAAACTTAGCAGGAAGCTTTTCTGTTTACATAGTAACGACTGAAATGAACTAAAGTATCATTCATTCATTCATTCATCCATTCATTCATTCATTCATTCATAAATTCATTCATTCACTAATTCATTCATTCATTCATTCACTAGCATGCCCTTTGAAGAACATTGCTTCCATAACAATAGTTCGGAAAACGTCTCGGTCATAAGCCTCCTTAAATAATCTATTTCTAACATATGTCGAATTATTATATAATATATAGTACTTAGACATATTTTAGCAATAAATTATTGTTCATCGACTACAGTATACAATATGCGTTTTGTGTATTAACACGATGATTGCTAATCAGGATATTGTTCTGTGATGGCCGAATTTGAGATTCTATGAGTGTCGACTGCACAGAGATTCCTGAAGAATGATTAACTCTGTTTCTATAGTTTAACTATAGATAACTATGACATACTTACTTTAATCTGTAGGAATGAGAATATTAGGCCTCACGTTTGATCCAGCGCAAATCCGCCTTAAATACGTCAGTGTTGAGATTACACAAATTAACCGCCACTCATCTGAAACTCCATTAATCCAGTGGACAGATTGGGTAAAACATCGGTCCTAGCACATCTTTGTTATACGTGGGGACTGGGTCTTTCTGGCGAGTTAATTTCACACCGATATGTTATAATTAGTTAGTTAGATTGCTGGTTACTTAGTTAGTCAGTCAATTAGTCAGTCAGTTAGTTAGTTACTTAGTTAGTCAGTCAGTTAGTCATTCAGTCAGTCAACCTGTCAGTTAGTTGTGTGGTCAGTCATATATTTAGCCAGTCAATAAGTTAGTTAACTAGTTAGCCAAGTAGTTAGTTAGTTAGTTAGTTAGGTATTCAGTCAGTTAGTTAGTTAGGCAGTCATTTAGTCAGTCTGTTAGTTAATTATTTGGTCAGTCAGATAATTAGCCAGTCAGTCAGTTAAATAGTTACCCATGTAGTTAGTTAGTTAGTTAGTTGGTTAGTTAGTTAGTTAGTTAGTTAGTTAGTTAGTTAGTTAGTTTGAATAACGAAGACACAAACAATAGATTGCACGATTTATTGCCTGGCATATTTCGCTGCATCTCGTCAGGTACATACTGCAGAAATCACACAACTTACGTGAATTAACTAGATAAATCCTTCAAGTTGAAATATACACATATATGCACAGTAATGTCACTAACCTACCACGGTAATTTTAAGCTGACTAACATGTCTTTCTGTTAGCACAATTCTGGCTTGCGTTGATAGATCATAATTGCTTATGCAAATTTTAACAAGCGAGTATTTTGTGAGTTAAACAACACGCGAAAGGCAGTGTTTCTGTCCACCACATGGCTACTGTCGACAATGTGCCTCCTAATTGAAGACGCCGGGAGCTTCCGGTGTGTCGGCTCCACGAGGCTAGCATCTCCTGTGTGTTGTTTCTTGTTGACCCATTGAGGTATGTGTTCTAACACCCGTTTGTTAAGCTGTCTCTCTGTTCTACCAATGTAAACGGCCTGGCATCTACATGTGAATTGGTAAATACAATTGTTTGTGGCGTACAGAGGAACAGGCTCTTTGACTGCTGGTGTAGGAATCGGTACGGTTTTAAATCTAATGACTGGAGTTGCCGCACAGAATGTTCGGCCTACTGCTGTAGTAAGCCGGTCTTGTAGACGTTGCATTACGTCATCCCCTCGAAAGGTTAGCTGGATGAATACCTTGAGTTTAGGGACTGTAGTTACGTCTGCTTTAGGTTTGGGCTGTTGGCAGTGGCGCTTTATAAATCCTGTGGAGTACCCATTCAGGTTTAAGACATTCTTCAGAGTTTCAAATTCCTCTGTCAGTGTGTCCTGGGTGCATATCTTTCTAGCACGGTCAAACAAGGTCCGTACTAAGCCCCGTTTGTACTGGACAGGTGTGAAGCTCTGAAAATTTAGGTATTGGCCAGTCCATGTTCCTTTGCGATACACCGATCTTTGAATTGTGCCGTCTGCTCTACGTCTCATTAGAATATCTAGGAACGGCAACGCTTCGTTGTGTTCGTGTTCCATAGATAGAGAGATGTTTATATGCGTCTTGTTCATTGTGGCCTGAAACGATGTTGCTTGTAGCTCGTCTGTGGTGATAATTAGTATATCGTCCACATAACGACGGTAAAAGGCCAAGATGTTGATGTCTGAGGATCTCTTTTCTTCTACATGTGCCATGAAGATGTCCGCTAGAATAGGACCAAGAGGATTCCCCATGGCCACTCCGTCAATTTGGCGGTATGACTTAGTTAGAAAATTGAATTGTATGTTGGAGGTACATAGTAGTAGTAGCCTCTCCAGAATAGGTGTTGGTATGCCTAATTGAAGTTGTTTGTCTTCAATGC
This sequence comes from Cepaea nemoralis, assembly GCA_014155875.1. Taxonomy (NCBI): domain Eukaryota; kingdom Metazoa; phylum Mollusca; class Gastropoda; order Stylommatophora; family Helicidae; genus Cepaea; species Cepaea nemoralis. Next base: position 465,671 of record JACEFZ010013193.1, read on the forward strand.
GTTCCCTTATTATTTGCACTGTCTCCTCTAATGGAACGTTAGTGAATAGGGAGGCTATATCCATGGATGCCATGTGTTTGTTATTTATGTCCATAGTATCCAATAATTCCACCAGTTGGAATGTATCTCTGAGTATTTTAGGATCGAAGGACTGTCGTATTGGCTTTAACATTTCGGCTAGCCATCTCGCCATTCGGTGTTGTGCAGAGTTAACCATGGACAGGATAGGTCTTAGCGGGATGCTGGGCTTGTGAAGTTTGGGTAGACCGTACATCTGAGGAGTGTGCGAGCCACGTGGTGTGAGCGTTTTTGCTGTGGCCTCACTGATGAGTCCCGCATTCACAAGTGACTGGATCTCTTTCCTCATTATAGCATCCAGGTCCTCCGACTTGTTCACTTTTTGATCTATCCTGAATTTGGATTCATCTGACAATATTACATCCATTTTTCTCTGGTAGCCTGACATGTCCATCAGTACTATACCGCTCCCTTTGTCAGGTTTCAGTATGACGAGGGTTTTGTTAGCCTTTAACGCTTTTAAGGCAGTAAGGTGTTCGTTGGTCAGCGGACATGTCTGTTTAGAGGGTGTTGTGCGATACTGGTGTTCTAAATCTACCAGTTTGGTCTTCAGCCACCCGACCGACTCAGCAGAAGTAGGTGATAACTTGGAGACTTGATCAAACAACATTTCAAACTGTGCTTATAAACATCTCTCTATCTATGGAACACGAACACAACGAAGCGTTGCCGTTCCTAGATATTCTAATGAGACGTAGAGCAGACGGCACAATTCAAAGATCGGTGTATCGCAAAGGAACATGGACTGGCCAATACCTAAATTTTCAGAGCTTCACACCTGTCCAGTACAAACGGGGCTTAGTACGGACCTTGTTTGACCGTGCTAGAAAGATATGCACCCAGGACACACTGACAGAGGAATTTGAAACTCTGAAGAATGTCTTAAACCTAAATGGGTACTCCACAGGATTTATAAAGCGCCACTGCCAACAGCCCAAACCTAAAGCAGACGTAACTACAGTCCCTTAAACTCAAGGTATTCATCCAGCTAACCTTTCGAGGGGATGACGTAATGCAACGTCTACAAGACCGGCTTACTACAGCAGTAGGCCGAACATTCTGTGCGGCAACTCCAGTCATTAGATTTAAAACCGTACCGATTCCTACACCAGCAGTCAAAGAGCCTGTTCCTCTGTACGCCACAAACAATTGTATTTACCAATTCACATGTAGATGCCAGGCCGTTTACATTGGTAGAACAGAGAGACAGCTTAACAAACGGGTGTTAGAACACATACCTCAATGGGTCAACAAGATACAACATACAGGAGATGCTAGCCTCGTGGAGCCGACACACCGGAAGCTCCCGGCTTTTCAATTGGGAGGCACATTGTCGACAGTGGCCATGTGGTGGACAGAAACACTGCCTTTCGCTTGTTGTTTAACACACAAAATACTCGCTTGTTAAAATTTGCAGAAGCAATTATGATCTATCAACGCAAGCCAGAATTGTGCAAACAGAAAGACATGTTAGTCAGCTTAAAATTACCGTGGTAGATAAGTGACATTACTGTGCGAATATGTGTATATTTCAACTTGAAGGACTTATCTAGTTAATTCACGTAAGTTGTGTGATTTCTGCAGTATGTACCTGACGAGATGCAGCGAAATATGCCAGGCAATAAATCGTGCAATCTATTGTTTGTGTCTTCGTTATTCATGTTAGTTAGTTAATTAGTTAGTCAGTCAGTCAGTTAGTTAGTCAGTCAATTAGTTACCCTGTCAGCTATTTAAGTTAGTTTTGGGCACATAACAACGAAGGATTTTGTTTTAATATTATAAAATTTTCTAATTTCATGTTTTTTCTGTAGATCTGTTTGTGTTATTCCGTTCCTGATGAAGATTATTATAATCAAAACATTGTTACTTATTTTTATTTTTTATTTTATTATTATTATTTTCTTTTTTAAATTTCCCCACTGTTATTGCATTTTTCAGCTGCTGGCGATGTACTAGGCAAGATTATTTTCAGTAGTTTTGCCATTGCTTTCTGAGCGACCGGCTCACACATCCCGTAAGTTACCAACGCGGCGAGAATCGCTACCGATTCTCACGCAGGTTACGCTAGTGACAAGAATACACGGGAGAAAGACGTTAACTCCTAGGCCAGGGAGACCCATATCTAACTGTAGTTATTTCCTATAGTTAGTCAGTCAGTCAGTCAGTTTTGTCAGTCAATCTGTCAGTCAATAATCAGTCAGTCAGTCAGTCAGTCAGTCAGTTAGTTAGTTAGTTAGTTAGTTTAGTTAGTTAGTTAGTTGGTTAGTTAGTTAGTTACTTTAGTTAGTTAGTTAGTTAGTTAGTTAGGTTACTTTAGTTAGTTAGTTAGTTAGTTAGTTAGTTAGTTAGTTAGTTAGTTAGTTAGTTAGTTGTTAACAAGAGTGTACTGAAATGTTTTATAGAACCTGGTGAATTGCTGTACGGCAATGAATCTTGGAAAGCAAAAGAACAAATAAGGAAGACTTTAGAAACATCAGAGGTGTGGTACCTGAGATGCATGTGCGAATTAACCAAACCAAACAACTATGATTGTCTGAAAGAAGCTAATGGATCTAGAATATTATATACAACAGTTAGAAAGAAACAAACAGCTCTCGTTTGTCAAGTTATGAGGCGAGGATAGTGGCACTGGAGAACACCGTGACAACTGGAAAGATCAGTGGGAAAAGAAGCAGAGGCAAACCAAGAGAAATAATAATGGATGGACTACGGCGGTGGCATGGAGGAATATAATCAACAGGGTTGATCCAAAACACTACAAACCGAGAACTGTGGAGAGAAATGAACACTTACGCTGGTAACGAGTTAGTAAGTTAGGTAGTTGGTTGGGTAGTTAGTTAATTAGATAACTTATCAACAGATTATCCTCATTGAACATCGGGCTATTAGTCGTTAAATACTCAGACCGCCTTCTCAGTATGTCCGACTTCGTCTAGCGGCTCGTGATCCCAGTACTCTCTTCTTCTGTCACCCTTTATCCACCTCCTCAGTGTGTCCCCCTTCGTGTAGCGGCTCGTGACCACAATACTGTCTACTTCTGTCACTCTTTATCAACCATTGTGCCATAGGTCCTCAACACACTCCAAGCCCTCCTATCCTTAACTATCCCATGATGTCCCGTCCATGTCCTCCCCATAACATTCATTTCTGTCTCTACTTCTCTAGGTCCACCTCTATTTCTGTCTATACTTCTCTAGGTTAACCTCTATTTCTGTCTCTACTTCTCTATGTCCGCCTCTATTTCGGGTCTCTACTTCTCTATGTCCACTTCTATTTCTGTCTCTACTTCTCTAGGTCCACCTCTATTTCTGTCTCTACTTCTCTAGGTCCACCTCTATTTCTGTCTCTACTTCTCTAGGTCCACCTCTATTTCTGTCTCTACTTCTCTATGTCCGCCTCTATTTCTGTCTCTACTTCTCTATGTCCACTTCTATTTCTGTCTCTACTTCTCTAGGTCCACCTCTATTTCTGTCTCTACTTCTCTAGGTCCACCTCTATTTCTGTCTCTACTTCTCTAGGTCCACCTCTATTTCTGTCTCTACTTCTCTAGGTTCACCTCTATTTCTGTCTCTACTTCTCTATGTCCACTTCTATTTCTGTCTCTACTTCTCTATGTCCACCTCTATTTCGGTCTCTACTTCTCTAGGTACACCTATATTTCTTGTATGTACCCTGTGGATTCCAGGCAACAGCCTTTCTTGTTATACTTTACTCATGTTATCATTGTATGTCCTATCTAGTTGCACTATTCTCATGTTTTATCAGTGTATGCCTTATATAGTTTTATTATTCTCATGTTTTATCATTGTATGTCCTATATAATTATACTTTTCTCATGTTTTACCACTGTATGTCCTATCTAGCACAAGCATCATTTCTTCACCACTTGATTCATTGATATTTGCCTAGTCCTCTGCATGAGTTCCAAAATGGTGGTTGTTTGATACCATGTTTCTCTTCTGTTTTGCGCAACTACCAATTGATCAATGTTTGTAGTATATCGCTTTAGTTATTTGCCGTGTTTCTGAGCCATATTGTAGTACTTATTTCACGCTAGCATTTAATATTCTAATTCTAGTGCTAAGTTTAATTATTTGTACTTCTGCAAATTGCCTGGCACCACTTGCCTTTTGTATTCATATGTTGTTATTTTTATCAGTTCCCCATCTGTGTCTACAATGCTACCTGGATGGGGTATGATTCCCATTCTTGATGTAAGCTTTCAACCATAGAGGTCGGGATGCCACTTGCTTGATTGATTCTCATTATCCTGTTTTGTCCGCCCATGTCTTACTCAGTATTTTATGGAGAGCAAAGAATAGTAAGACCCTGTAACTTGCCATACGTGTCGCAAAAGGCGGCGAAGTAGGGTTGGTTGCGGTGCTAGTTTCCCGTATAATCTCCGTAGGCACATTTTAGCTGCAAATCCCAACCAATCATGAATCAGTTTTGTATTGAATGATTGATTGCTCTTCTTTGGCTCCCCGCATGGCGCTCTTGACCAGGCTCACCCTATTTGACTTGATGTCCTTGCAGTGAATGGATTCTGAAAGATCCTGCTCCCAAACTCCCCGTGTACATCCGTTACATCACGTGACGCACGACAGAATCCTGGGACGTGTTACTAGCCGAGCGTTCCCGGTTTTCTGTGAATCAGAGAGTCGTTTATCTCCCTGTCCTCCTAGGTACGGCAATCATTGTAACGATTGTTGTGCCATAATGAATTTTCCTTACGTGTGAAGATACCATTATGCGTTATATGATCCGCCCCTCATCAGTTGCGTCTGCAGTAATTAGGGCGCGACTCAGAATATAACTAATGGCCAACTATACTATGCCGGCTCCGTGGCGGATTTACGGACGTAGTTCGTAATTCTGCATACCTCGTTCGAACCACAGTGGTATGGGTGCCAATTGTTCAGAATGCAATGGCAAACTACTGCACTGCCCGACAAAATTTCGAGTTAAAAATCTACCCAAAGTATTTCAGGATCCTCGCCGGTGCTACGGAGTTCATGCACTGAGCTGAGTTTCTCCAGACTCAGGTATGAGTTAGGTGGAGAACGGAGCACTTATGGGTTACACACGTGTGCCCTGATGTTGATCCATCGACTAAACTAAACTAAACATCTCCATACTAGTACCATCATTTTATTTGTTTTGTTTCGGTGTTTCTTCTGAAATTTTAATGCTCAGTGAACTGAAATTTAGATTATTATACTTGTTCATCTGAATGTATACCGTGTTTGGTCCAAACTTACTTTTTGGTTGGCAACGAATCAGTTAAAGTTGTTGTTATAGTATAATTACCATCATTCTATTCTTGATGGCACTAAACATGTTCACTCAACATCGCTGTCTTCAACACAACAAATATCCCATCATTTTGTATGATGTTACTGGTATTATCTATAAGCAAAATAATGATTTGAAAATACAACGTGGCACTGAAAGTAATCAAATCAAATTAAATAGACTCCCCTTCTATATCCACCTGCCAGGTCGCATAATCTGCACATCCCAGAGAGCCAAGCACATCACAGCAATAGTGTCAACTGCCGCCATTTTGTGCACGGCTCCGGAATTCTGGGAGATGAAAGTGGTGTACCGGAAGGTCAACAACCAGACGGTCCCCAGAGCCGTGTACACAGACCTGGCCAGCACAGCCAGCTACGAGATCGGCTACTACTGGTTCCTGGTTTGCATGTTCACGCTGTTGCCGCTGGTTCTATTAGTGTGTCTTCAATGGAGTTCTCATCTGTACAGTCATCAAAGCTGCCAGACTGAGGAGGGAGATGACCTTGTTGACACCTGTCAGGTAAAGTGCACTCCTAGCTTCAGGGAATTTATTTATTTAGTCAGAATCTAAAATGCGCTCTATATGGTACTGGTGAGTAAAATAAATGCCATAATTGTTCCAGCTCGATGAAGGGAGATTTCAATTTCACCCCCTAGTTGTCTCGGGAAATGATACAATTGCGACGCCAACCAAAGAAATGAAAACCAAAGGTCAAGAATCGGATTTTATAAACACAATGAAATAAGCGCAGATTTACATCTTTATGTTATTGATAGCACAACTGCTCTTGATAGAGTAAGGAACATGATAAATATTCTTGCAGATCTCAAAATTCACACGCAAGACCTTAGACTTTTTAAGAACATAACGCTGGAAACAACAATAATGCTCATAAAAATAATATAAAAACTGATAATAAAGTAGGTCAAAATTTAAAAAAATCCAGGAGAAGTAAGAGAAAGTGTGTGTCATGTTCCCTTATCTTTGCTGACTAATCATTGAAAATATGTCTTATAGTATAAGGATGACTATTTCTGGAGGACATAACACTTACAATATGAGGAGATATGCAGATGATATAGTACTGACTACATACACTGATGATACAGTACTGACTACATATACTGAAACAGATCTTGGGAAGTTAGTGAGTGGATTGTGTTACTGTGTAAAATGAATAACAACGGACATAAATACATTGTAGGAAAGCATTTCTGTCATCTCCAAGGAAACACCACTATGCAACATCAAAGTGAATCGAGATAATCTGACACAGGTTAATCGTTTAAATATCTAGGAATAGCGTAACAGAAGATCCCTTGAAGCAATTAGAGCAAAACATCCACATATCAACAATAACATTGCGAAAGATACAAACCACACCAAAAATAATGCTGTCAGTTATAACAAGAAAGGAATGTTAAAGTGCTATTTTAAGATGTTATATGTATACGACACGTGGATAATAAGGTAGCAGGCAGAATGTAGTTTCTGTAGAAAACACAACAATACCATTGACACATAGGAAAACAAAAATATGATGCAGTCCCTGAGAAATAAGATGCAAATTAAATAGATAAATTAGAAATAGACGGCCAGGATTTGTTGGGCAGTGTAATAAGAATAAATAAACATGAAAACATTGCTACAACTGGTGAACGTGATGGCAAAATAACAAGGGGAAGACAGCGACATGTATACCTAGATGGACTGGATACAATACATTACTGGCACACCAACACACATGTGATCCAAGGCTAGTGATCAGGACTGGATACAATACATTACTGGCACACCAACACACATGTGATCCAAGGCTAGTGATCGTGTGAGATAACTAACTGTGATCGTCTACATGTACCGGCTGATCACATTACATTTCTCTGTCTCTCTCTCTCTCTCTCTCTCTCTCTCTCTCTTTCTCTCTGTGTGTGTGTGGCCCGGGCGGGGGGGGGGGGGGGGGCAATGTGACAATGTGTGAGTTTTGTACTAGTCAGTTCATTATAACGCTCCAGAAACTTACTTTTTATGATGTATTTGATTCACTTGACGACTTCTGTGTTGTTCTTGATTCTGTGATTTGCATTAATGTGCTGATGCCGCTCTTATTGTCAATGCAACAGATCTTCGTATAAAAACAACAACAGCAACAACATCAACAACAGAGCTGGGCGTAGTCAATCCAAAGAACAACAGAAGATCACGAAGATGTTGATCACCGTCGTTCTTGCATTCATTGTATGCCAGCTGCCAGGGGCACTCTTGCTTCTAGTGAAAACGTACAACGCCTTGGCGGGAATACAGCTGTCTAAGTAGGTAAACAATCTACCACATAACTTTGTCTAAGTAGGTAACCAATCTACCACATACCTTTGTCTAAGTAGGTAAACAATCTACCACATACCTTTGTCTAAGTAGGTAAACAATCTACCACATGCCTTGTCTAAGTAGGTAAACAATCTACCACATACCTTTGTCTAAGTAGGTAAATAATCTACCACATACCTTTGTCTAAGTAGGTAACCAATATATCACATGCCTATGTTCCTTTACTTTCATTCTGCTCAGTGTTATGAGGTAATTTCTGTAGACGTCTTCCAGCCTACCAATGCACAATGTATAAACCTACATAATAACACAATCTAACTCTTGTCTGAAAGATGGGTGGTCCAAAGCATAGAATATTAGGCAAACATTCTCTAAGAGGAAAGATCAGACGGATACGAATTCAGACTGCTACTGGCACAATTAGTATTGGGACATTTGTCTGACTGTTGAAAAAGAGGAGGCAGCACGTATTGGAATGTCCCAAGTGCCGTGATATAGATTCTTGTCTCAACTCAACACAACTGTTTGTATAATAAATTTGTTAAAGAGAGATGGAGCATCACAGTGAGAGAAGAGGACTGAACGCCTTGTGTCATGACAGGGAAGCTGTCAGCCCTCGAACTGAAACATGTTGTTGAAAGTCGCAAGATGTAGAGAATCATGACTGCCCACTGTAACTAGCAGGGTACTTAATGATGATGATAATATATTAATTTATATGACAAAACACGTCGACAGCTTGACAACCCACACTAATATAAGTTACACCAATGTCAACAACGATTCAAATATGCTGGTCACTTGAAACATCTCGAAAGTTTGGAGAGAATAATAATGGAGGGGTATATGCCTAGGTCTCTGTAGCTAAGGACTTGCGAACGCGTTTGTGAGCCCGTATACCCGGGTACAACGGTGCTGGTTTTTTTTCGAAAAAAGGTATATGAGCCGGTCGTTCAGAAAGCAATGGCAAACTACTGAACGTAAAATTTGCCCAGGAATCACGAGCAATGTCCTGTGAAAGACATGCAACTTAATTTAAAATATGCCTACGGAAAGAGGAAGAGGAAGGCCAAAGAGAAGATGGGTGCAGGATGTGGCGGATGATCTCCAGATGGGTGCATCGGAAGCGAGACATCTTGCTTATGATCGAGGTTGTTATGGGAGCGAGGTTCTGCAAAGGACATGCTACCGAGTGAATGAATGAATGAATGAATGAATGAATGAATGAATGAATGTCACCAAAATAGTAGGTGACATAGAGGTTTGAAGAGTCATAATCGCCGATGAGTGCTTCAGAACAGGTACTTTAGGATGACGATAGTATCTATAAGTGGGAACAAGCAAGAATCTGGCAAACATACCGAGGAACGTAAACACACTTACGCATTTCCCAAAAAATCATTCGTCAAGCCAAATTTGTTTAGAGTAGAGTCAGCCAGGGTTTATAAGCTACAAATGAGCTAAATCAAATACAGATTCTTCGGGCGGACCTAGGGAGATCTTACACTGCCGCCGATACCCGCAGCACGTGTAACTAGGTGTAGAGTAACAGAAGGCGAGGGCGGGAGAAGATATGAAAAAGAAAAGAGCTGATACGCGAAGAACAAGATAACAGGCTAAATAGATAATAACTAAAATTCATTGGTATCTGCTGCTGGATCTGCCGAGCAAAGAACACACATACTGGATAAATAGGTATGCTTGAATTTGGATTTAAGTGTGAACCCTACAAGAAGGGAAGCCAACGTGTTTACAACAAATGTGTCATTGGGTCCGCCAGCATCTAGACCAGTGGTTCTCAACCTTTTTGGCTTTTTTTTTTTCATTTTTGCACCCCTTTCACCACATGTTCAGAATGTCACCCCTCCCCTGTTTTCGTATTTCCTCCCTATAAATCCCCCACCCCTACACAGTATAGGTTAAAATGGAAGGTAAATTTAATAAACACATACTAGAACAAATTTAGACGTCTACATAAAATGTGATTTGCTGGTCTAGTTACGTTATAAAATGAATTTCAGAAGGGTGAGAAGTACTGAACCATAAAATATGGAGTGTAAAAGTGTAAAACAATATAAAGTAGTCGGTTCTTGTATTAATGCGATCTTGAACTAATCTTAATTCCCCCCCCCCCCCCCCCACTGGACACCCTAAAATCCCACCCTGGGGGGATATTCCCCACCGGTTGAGAACCACTGATCTAGACCTTACGATGCTTGTTGAACGAGCTGGCCACTGATAGATTTGCCCGGAATGCCATCATGTTGATTTTCAACGGAGACCAACACTTACCAAACCATACGAAGCAACCCTTGCTACAACAAGATGGACTTCGTTCATACAGAAATATGCTCAAGCATATGTAATCACACACTAGCGCACACAGGAGACATATACCCCCACACACTACTGTTAACACATAGGAGACATATACCACCACACACTGCTGCTAGCATTCAGGAGACATATACCCCCACACACTGCTGCTAGCATTCAGGAGACATATACCCCCACACACTGCTGATAGCACACAGGAGACATATACCCCCACACACTGCTGCTAGCATTCAGGAGACATATACCCCCACACACTGCTGATAGCATTCAGGAGACATATACCCCCACACACTGCTGATAGCACACAGGAGACATATACCCCCACACACTGCTGCTAGCATTCAGGAGACATATACCCCCACACACTGCTGATAGCATTCAGGAGACATATACCCCCACACACTGCTGTTAACACATAGGAGACATATACCCCCACACACTGCTGCTAGCATTCAGGAGACATATACCCCCACACACTGCTGATAGCATTCAGGAGACATATACCCCCACACACTGCTGATAGCATTCAGGAGACATATACCCCCACACACGGCTGATAGCACACAGGAGACATATACCCCCACACACTGCTGCTAGCACATAGGAGACATATACCACCACACACTGCTGCTAGCACATAGGAGACATATACCGCCACACACTACTGCTAGCACATAGGAGACATATACCGCCACACACTAATGCTAGCACATAGGAGACATATACCCCCACACACTGCTGCTAGCACATAGGAGACATATACCACCACACACTGCTGCTAGCACACAGGAGACATATACCCCCACACACTGCTGCTAGCACATAGGAGACATATACCACCACACACTGCTGCTAGCACATAGGAGACATATACCACCACACACTGCTGCTAGCACACAGGAGACATATACCCCCACACACTGCTGCTAGCACATAGGAGACATATACCACCACACACTGCTGCTAGCACATAGGAGACATATACCGCCACACACTACTGCTAGCACATAGGAGACATATACCGCCACACACTACTGCTAGCACATAGGAGACATATACCCCCACACACGGCTGATAGCACACAGGAGACATATACCCCCACATACTGCTGCTAGAATTCAGGAGACATATACCCCTATACACTGCTGCTAGCACATAGGAGACATATACCCCCACACACTGCTGCTAGCATTCAGGAGACATATACCCCCACACATTGCTGCTAGCATTCAGGAGACATATACCCCCACACACTGCTGCTAGCATTCAGGAGACATATACCCCCACACACTGCTGATAGCACACATGAGACATATACCCCCACACACTGCTGATAGCACACAGGAGACATATACCCCACACACTGCTGCTAGCACACAGGAGACATATACCCCCACACACTGCTGCTAACACACAGGAGTCATATATCCCCACACACTACTGCTAGCACAAAGGAGACATATATCCACACACACCACTACTACTATAGGAGACTATACTATCGACACACCCGTATAGGAGACATATATCCACACACACTTATAGGAGACATATATCCACACACACGTATAGGAGACATACATCCACATAGACTAATAGGAGACATATATCTCCACACACACTAATTCTAGCACCCAGGAGACATATAGCCGTATACAATAATGCTAGCACAAAGGAGACATATAGCCGTATACAAAATTGCTAGCACAAAGGAGACATATAGCCGTATACAATAATGCTAGCACAAAGGAGACATATAGCCGTATACAAAATTGTTAGCACAAAGGAGACATATAGCCGTATACAATAATGCTAGCACACAGGAGACATATATCCATATATAATACTGCTAGCACACAGGAGACATATATCCATATACAATACTGCTAGCACACAGGAGACATATAGTCATATACAATACTGCTAGCACACAGGAGACATATAGTCATATACAATAATGCTAGCACACAGGAGACATATAGTCATATACAATACTGCTAGCACACAGGAGACATATAGTCATATACAATAATGCTAGCACACAGGAGACATATAGTCATATACAATACTGCTAGCACACAGGAGACATATAGTCATATACAATAATGCTAGCACACAGGAGACATATAGTTATATACAATAATGCTAGCACACAGGAGACATATAGTTATATACAATACTGCTAGCACACAGGAGACATATAGCCATATACAATAATGCTAGCACACAGGAGACATATAGTTATATACAATACTGCTAGCACACAGGAGACATATAGTTATATACAATACTGCTAGCACACAGGAGACATATAGTCATATACAATACTGCTAGCACACAGGAGACATATAGTCATATACAATAACGCTAGCACACAGGAGACATATAGCCATATACAATACTGCTAGCACACAGGAGACATATAGTCATATTCAATAATGCTAGCACACAGGAGACATATAGCCATATACAATAATGCTAGCACACAGGAGACATATACCCCCACACACTGCTGCTAGCACACAGGAGACATATACCACCACACACTGCTACTAGCACACAGGAGACATATAGCCATACACAATAATGCTAGCACACAGGAGACATATACCACCACACACTGCTACTAGCACACAGGAGACATATAGCCCCACACACTGCTGCTAGCACACAGGAGACATATAGTCATATACAATAATGCTAGCACACAGGAGACATATAGCCATATACAATAATGCTAGCACACAGGAGACATATACCCCCACACACTGCTGCTAGCACACAGGAGACATATACCACCACACACTACTGCTAGCACACAGGAGACATATACCCCCACACACTACTGCTAGCACACAGGAGACATATACCCCCACACACTACTGCTAGCACACAGGAGACATATACCCCCACACACTACTGCTAGCACACATGAGACATATACCCCCACACACTACTGCTAGCACACAGGAGACATATACCCCCACACACTACTGCTAGCACACAGGAGACATATACCCCCACACACTACTGCTAGCACACAGGAGACATATACCCCCACACACTACTGCTAGCACACAGGAGACATATACCCCCACACACTACTGCTAGCACACAGGAGACATATACCCCCACACACTACTGCTAGCACACAGGAGACATATACCCCCACACACTACTGCTAGCACACAGGAGACATATACCCCCACACACTACTGCTAGCACACAGGAGACATATACCCCCACACACTACTGCTAGCACACAGGAGACATATACCCCCACACACTACTGCTAGCACACAGGAGACATATACCCCCACACACTACTGCTAGCACACAGGAGACATATACCCCCACACACTACTGCTAGCACACAGGAGACATATAGCCATATACAATAATGCTAACACACAGGAGACATATAGCCATATACAATAATGCTAACACACAGGAGACATATAGCCATATACAATAATGCTAACACACAGGAGACATATAGCCATATACAATAATGCTAACACACAGGAGACATATAGCCATATACAATAATGCTAACACACAGGAGACATATAGCCACATCAACGTAAGCCCAAGTGATATTATATGACAGCTGGAAATCCTTAGAGGCAACCATCTACACTGGCAAAGTTATACACATGAGTAAATAATTGTCCTCCATCCTCAACTCCCGTGAACGTCATTGAGTGGATATTTGATATTGAAAGTGGCTAAGGTTTGTCATCGGGCCACATGGGAATATTCTCTGCAAGTTATCTTTGTGAATCGAAATCAGGTAAAGAGTGCTTAAGAGCTATACTAAGTCAGTCCTGATGTACGGAAGCGAATCATGGACAATTAGATAATAAGTGAGAAATTATGTGTAAGCTACGGATATATGGTTCGTTAAAGACTCATGAGAACACCGTGGACAGGTAGAAAAAGTAATGATGACATCATGAAACAAGTTAAATGACAAAAAGAGAACTGTTTACTCGCATCAGAAGAGAGCAGTCCATTTTCTGCGGTATGTCAAATTTCGAATTCGAATTAGCACAGCTGCGGTTCGAACCCATGAGCAGGCCTGCAGGCGAGCCTGTGGACTCCACCTCGACTACTATTCTCTGTAGGTGGTCGGGTTTAATCCCATGAGATGGTCAGACTGCTTCATCTGTCTCCGGGTGAATTTAATGCACATTGCTAAGCAAAATCATATATTTTTCACAGCTGTCGCGTTTTGGTTCTGTGTCTAAGACGTTACTTTGCATGTTTCTGTTATTCCTGTAACAAGTATCATCCAGAGAGCGATAGCGAGCTCGTGTTCTTTACTTCCATTGTGCCCAAGAGTCCTTCAGTTGTTTTTCCATCAACTTTGCCTAATAGCCAGCCACTACTTTATTCCGCTGTGTCCTAGTTTCCGAAAGGATGCCCTGGTATTAGTCCGGGTCCATAAGCAGGGTATTTGGTTCTGGCCAAATCATCCCCGGAGACGGAAGTCGATAATCGTAACCCAAGGGTGAGGGAGGGAAGGGGGAGGGAGGTATGTCTAGTACATATTGTGACAGAATCCATCATACACACATCAAATCCTTAATTTCTTCTTCTTCTACAACTGCTGCTGCTGCTACTACTACTACTACTACTACTACTACTACTACTACTACTACTACTACTACTACTACTACTACTACTACTACTACTACTACTACTACTGCTGCTACTGCTATTGTTACTTCTACTACTAACACTGCTACTAGTATTACTTCATCTTATCGTCCATGCTGTGTGACTGTGGTGATCACGCCTGCTCAACAGCGCCCTGCCTTGTGCAATGCCAGTCATTTCTGATACTAGTGTCATTATATCTGACTATCTGGCATCTTATCGTTTGGTCTCTCAACAACTGTTCCGTTGTCAAAATGCTCCCCAGAATTCCCCTTCTCATGACACGCTCAAAGAATGTTGACTGCCATCTTCTAATGCGAGTAGAAAGTTCTCTTTGTGATTTAACCACTTTCATTATATCTTCATGTCACTATCAGGCTGATAGGCTGGCAGGGAATGCTCCTCTCGGTGGTAGGTTATCTATGGACAAGGGAGAGGTGGTCGGCCGCCTGTAGGACCTGTAGGGGAAAATGGCGGAACAGGTTGACAACCAGTATGTGGAGAGAATGATATGGCGGGGGATCGGCGGGGTTCTGGTCGAATCTCAAAACTGAGACGGAAAATCAGCAGAACTTTAAATCAGAGAGCAGTTAGAAAAATTAGAAGTATGAATCTTCGCTGGCTGTTAAACAGGAGGGCGGGGCGCGTATGGGGATATCCTGAGTGCAGTCATGTCGGGTCTTAGCTAAACTCAACTGAACTCTTCATAACTCGTTCTATCCGTTGACAGTGTTTCAATTATTCTTCTAGAAAACCACGTCTTCGCAGCTTCCACACAATTCCCCACTTGTGCGCAAATTGTTCAGAATTCAATACTCTACACCGGGATTGGCTCGAAACAGTTCTTAAGAACTCTTTGTCTGACGTCGATTGACAGAGAATGTCTGGCAGACGCCATTCTTCAGCTTGTGAAATGATGCTTTTGCTAGGGCTATTCAACATTTAACATATTTAATACATCTTCCGTCTTCCTTTATTAAAGTACCCCCCCCCCCCCCCCCACAAAAAAAAAAAAAAAAAAAAAACACTTTAAATGCATTGAAATATTTCAGACTTGTTCGATTCACTTTGATGTATCATTTGGGAAGATTTTTTTCTTTGTATTACGATTGATTTCTTCATTTTCTGTTATTAAGACAACATCCTTTCTTCTGTAAGTAAAAATGCCTTCAGGCACACATGGTGACAGACACTCATAGTTATAGACCAATGGGCACTAAACTGGTGATGTGGTCAGTAGCACGGCCTCCGCCTTTACAGCTCAAGACATTTAGAGGTACCCATTTTAGGGTCAGCGACCTGAAGGTCTGAGTAATTTGTTTTAAAATTCTGATCCCCACCGAAGGTGCTTAATCCCATATCCACAAGGCCGGCAGGCTAGCGTCCATCCACTATACCACCGAGACTCTTGTTTTATGGTTACCACTACTGTAAATACTAGTGCTATTGCAACTTCTGCTACCCGTTTAGTATTACCACTGCTGTAAATACTAGTGCTATTGCAACTGCTACTACCCGTTTAGTATTACCACTACTGTAAATACTAGTGCTATTGCAACTGCTACTACCCGTTTAGTATTACCACTACTGTAAATACTAGTGCTATTGCAACTGCTACTACCCGTTTAGTATTACCACTACTGTAAATACTAGTGCTATTGCAACTGCTACTACCCGTTTAGTATTACCACTGCTGTAAATACTAGTGCTATTGCAACTGCTACTACCCGTTTAGTATTACCACTACTGTAAATACTAGTGCTATTGCAACTGCTACTACCCGTTTAGTATTACCACTACTGTAAATACTAGTGCTATTGCAACTGCTACTACCCGTTTAGTATTACCACTACTGTAAATACTAGTGCTATTGCAACTTCTGCTACCCGTTTAGTATTACCACTACTGTAAATACTAGTGCTATTGCAACTGCTACTACCCGTTTAGTATTACCACTGCTGTAAATACTAGTGCTATTGCAACTGCTACTACCCGTTTAGTATTACCACTACTGTAAATACTAGTGCTATTGCAACTGCTACTACCCGTTTAGTATTACCACTGCTGTAAATACTAGTGCTATTGCAACTTCTACTACCCGTTTAGTATTACCACTACTGTAAATACTAGTGCTATTGCAACTTCTACTACCCGTTTAGTATTACCACTGCTGTAAATACTAGTGCTATTGCAACTGCTACTACCCGTTTAGTATTACCACTGCTGTAAATACTAGTGCTATTGCAACTTCTGCTACCCGTTTAGTATTACCACTGCTGTAAATACTAGTGCTATTGCAACTTCTGCTACCCGTTTAGTATTACCACTGCTGTAAATACTAGTGCTATTGCAACTTCTACTACCCGTTTAGTATTACCACTGCTGTAAATACTAGTGCTATTGCAACTTCTACTACCCGTTTAGTATTATCACTGCTGTAAATACTAGTGCTATTGCAACTTCTGCTACCCGTTTAGTATTACCACTGCTGTAAATACTAGTGCTATTGCAACTTCTACTACCCGTTTAGTATTACCACTGCTGTAAATACTAGTGCTATTGCAACTTCTACTACCCGTTTAGTATTACCACTGCTGTAAATACTAGTGCTATTGCAACTTCTACTACCCGTTTAGTATTACCACTGCTGTAAATACTAGTGCTATTGCAACTTCTGCTACCCGTTTAGTATTACCACTGCTGTAAATACTAGTGCTATTGCAACTTCTACTACCCGTTTAGTATTACCACTGCTGTAAATACTAGTGCTATTGCAACTTCTACTACCCGTTTAGTATTACCACTGCTGTAAATACTAGTGCTATTGCAACTTCTACTACCCGTTTAGTATTACCACTGCTGTAAATACTAGTGCTATTGCAACTTCTACTACCCGTTTAGTATTACCACTGCTGTAAATACTAGTGCTATTGCAACTTCTACTACCCGTTTAGTATTACCACTGCTGTAAATACTAGTGCTATTGCAACTTCTACTACCCGTTTAGTATTACCACTGCTGTAAATACTAGTGCTATTGCAACTTCTACTACCCGTTTAGTATTACCACTGCTGTAAATACTAGTGCTATTGCAACTTCTACTACCCGTTTAGTATTACCACTGCTGTAAATACTAGTGCTATTGCAACTTCTACTACCCGTTTAGTATTACCACTGCTGTAAATACTAGTGCTATTGCAACTTCTACTACCCGTTTAGTATTACCACTGCTGTAAATACTAGTGCTATTGCAACTTCTACTACCCGTTTAGTATTACCACTGCTGTAAATACTAGTGCTATTTCTACTACTCTTGTATTATCATCACTGCTGTATTTACTTCTGCTATATCTACCACCCTTGTAGTATTACCACTACTACTGCTATATCTACCACCCTTGTAGTATTACCACTACTACTTCTATATCTACCACCCTTGTAGTATTACCACTACTACTGCTATATCTACTACCCTTGTAGTATTACCACTACTACTTCTATATCTACCACCCTTGTAGTATTACCACTACTACTGCTATATCTACCACCCTTGTAGTATTACCACTACTACTGCTATATCTACCACCCTTGTAGTATTACCACTACTACTGCTATATCTACTACACTTGTAGTATTACCACTACTACTGCTATATCTACCACCCTTGTAGTATTACCACTACTACTGCTATATCTACCACCCTTGTAGTATTACCACTACTACTGCTATATCTACTACACTTGTGGTATTACCACTACTACTGCTATATCTACTACACTTGTAGTATTACCACTACTACTGCTATATCTACCACCCTTGTTGTATTACCACTACTACTGCTATATCTACCACCCTTGTAGTATTACCACTACTACTGCTATATCTACCACCCTTGTAGTATTACCACTACTACTGCTATATCTACTACACTTGTAGTATTACCACTACTACTGCTATATCTACTACACTTGTAGTATTACCACTACTACTGCTATATCTACCTCCCTTGTAGTATTACCACTACTACTGCTATATCTACCTCCCTTGTAGTATTACCACTACTACTGCTATATCTACCACCCTTGTAGTATTACTACTACTACTGCTATATCTACCACCCTTGTAGTATTACTACTACTACTGCTATATCTACTACCCTTGTAGTATTACCACTACTACTGCTATATCTACCACCCTTGTAGTATTACCACTACTACTGCTATATCTACCACCCTTGTAGTATTACCACTACTACTGCTATATCTACCACCCTTGTAGTATTACCACTACTACTGCTATATCTACCACCCTTGTAGTATTACTACTACTACTGCTATATCTACCACCCTTGTAGTATTACCACTACTACTGCTATATCTACCACCCTTGTAGTATTACCACTACTACTGCTATATCTACTACACTTGTAGTATTACCACTACTACTGCTATATCTACCACCCTTGTAGTATTACCACTACTACTGCTATATCTACCTCCCTTGTAGTATTACCACTACTACTGCTATATCTACCACCCTTGTAGTATTACCACTACTACTGCTATATCTACCACCCTTGTAGTATTACTACTACTACTGCTATATCTACCACCCTTGTAGTATTACTACTACTACTGCTATATCTACTACCCTTGTAGTATTACCACTACTACTGCTATATCTACCACCCTTGTAGTATTACCACTACTACTGCTATATCTACCACCCTTGTAGTATTACTACTACTACTGCTATATCTACCACCCTTGTAGTATTACCACTACTACTGCTATATCTACCACCCTTGTAGTATTACCACTACTACTGCTATATCTACCACCCTTGTAGTATTACCACTACTACTGCTATATCTACCACCCTTGTAGTATTACCACTACTACTGCTATATCTACCACCCTTGTAGTATTACTACTACTACTGCTATATCTACCACCCTTGTAGTATTACCACTACTACTGCTATATCTACCACCCTTGTAGTATTACCACTACTACTGCTATATCTACCACCCTTGTAGTATTACCACTACTACTGCTATATCTACCACCCTTGTAGTATTACCACTACTACTGCTATATCTACTACCCTTGTAGTATTACTACTGCTATATCTACTACCCTTGTAGTATTACTACTGCTATATCTACCACCCTTGTAGTATTACTACTACTACTGCTATATCTACTACCCTTGTAGTATTACCACTACTACTGCTATATCTACTACCCTTGTAGTATTACCACTACTACTACTGCTATTTCTACTACTCTTTTATTATTCCCACTATTATAACCACTGCTGCTATTTGTATGTCCCTTTTAGTATGAACACTGCCGTAAGTACTACTGATTCTTCTACTACCCTTTTAGTATTACTAATTTTTCTTTACTGTAACGTTTGTCCTTGATCGCAACATTTTGTATTACCACATTGATGTTTCATTCCACAGAGACAAGGAGATCAATACGAGAATTGATGTTTCATTCCCAGAGACAAGGAGATCAATCTGAGAATTGATGTTTCATTCCTCAGAGACAGGGAGATCAATCTTAGAATTGATGTTTCATTGCCCAGAGACAAGGAGATCATTCTGAGAATTCATGTTTCATTCCTTAGAGACAAGGAGATCAATATTAGATTTGATGTTTCATTCCCCAGAGACAATGAGGTCAATATGTTAATTGATGTTTCATTCCCAGAGACAAGGAGATCATTCTGAGAATTGATGTTTCTTCCCCAGAGACAAGGAGATCAACCTGAGAATTGCAGGAAACGTCACCAACATACTCATCCAGACCAACGCCTCCATCAACTTCATCCTGTACTCAGCCATCAGCACCAAGTTCCGTCGTGTGTTCTACCGCATCATGTGTGGGGGACGGAAGTGCCTGGGATGGCGTCAACACAACAGCCAAACCACATTCTCTAGAAGCGATGGGGTCCAGATGTCTTCATTCTACGGTAGGAGTGTTACTTCGCAAACGTTGATTGTATGCTGATTTCTTCTTATATCCTCATTGAAGACGAGCATGATACTTTTACTGAAAAACAGTAACGACTGGAAAGATCAACGGTGGAAAAGGCAGTGGCAGACCGTGAGAAATTATACTGACCGGACAAGGACGGTGGCATGGTGGAGTTTCATCAATGAAAAGAACAACAAAAACAGAATGGAAGTTCATGAACTCTAAAGCCAGTTAGCAGGCCACATCATTATTATAATACACCCTCTGCTATCGTAGATTACCTTTCCTGGTTACCCTAACAGTTGTTATCAATTATGTGTCTTCCTTCCATACAGCCACTGTTATGACTGCTGCCTGTGATATATTTGACGAGTTGTCTTTAGTTGCCTGTTGAAGATTATTTTCATTCTAACATTTTGCTTTCCATTTCGTGGTGAGTAATTTTGTTAAAGGGTGGAATGGCGCTGAAGTTATAATGTCCGCCTCAGTTTCGGGTCCAGTGTATGGGCTGTATGGATGTTTTGTAAAAGAAAAAAAAAGAAGATAAGAATGACATTCTTTCCCTTTTTCATGATGTAATGGCTATGACGTCTAGTTTGTTTCAGATAAGGATGGACATGTTGGAGGATCCGTACACACGTTAAAAATATCTCGCAGTTTAAAAACGAAAAGAGCAGACCGAATAGGTGACTGTCCAGACACATTTGAAAACCTTCTCGGACCACTTGTGGCATACCTCCAGATAAAACTTAGAATTGATGAACAGTGCACGACTAACTCGCTTAAAGTCATACACCATCCGAAAACTGACAGAAGCAACAAATGATCCATTGATGGCATTACAAGAAGTCATGGACTTGGATGATCTAGTCACAAAAGCGAGAAACACTCATCTCATCAGCACAAATCAGTTATAAACAAGGTACGAGAAGCAGAGATATATCACTGAAGAAATATTCAAACTACTAGAAGAAAAACTTATTGTGTTACTGTGGCCCCATGTCTCTACTTATTGCGTGATTGTGGTGCCATGTCTCCACTTATTGCGCTACTATGGCCCCATGTCTCTATTTATTGCGCTAATATGGCAACATGTCTCTACTTATTTCGCTACTTTGGCCCCATGTCTCTATTTATTGCGATACTTTGGCATATCACATTTTGGCATATCTCTAATTATCGCGTTACTGTGGCCCCATGTCTCTACTTATTACGCCACTGTGTCCCCATGTCTCTAAATATTGGGCTACTGTGATCCCATGACTATACTTAATGCACTACTATGTTTCCATGTCTCTACTAATTACGCGAGTGATGCCCCATGTCTCCACTTATTGCACTACCGTGGCCTCATTTATCTACTTATTGGGACGCAGAGGTGTTTCCAAGGCACCAGGGCCGGGTTATATACTGGCCAAGACCTATTGACGCGTCCTCGTCGAGCGTCCTGGGCAACAGGTCCCTTCGGGGTCCTGGCTAAGTCAGTAGGATCGCCGATTCCTCCGAAGTCGGAGAGTGGTGCCTGTACGGCGAGGAACCACCAGTCTGCACACCAATAAGCCAGACATGGGACAACAGATACTCACGCAAACCTCAAGTCCTGTATGACATCACACTGATGTTGGACAACAGGATGTCTTCATCCGACATACAGGACTTCGCGTTGGAGCTCAAGCCAAGAACACAAGCAAGCAAGCATCTACTTTTGCGCTACAGTGACCTCATATCTCTACTTATTGCGTTAATGTGGCACAATGTTTCTTCATATTGCGCTACAGTGACCTCATATCTCTACTTATTGCGTTAATGTGGCATATTGCGCTACTATAGCCCAATGTCTCAACTTATTGCGTTATCGTGGCCCCATTAATCTACTTATTGCGCTACAGTGACCCCATGTCTCTACTTATTGTTAATATGGCACAATGTTTCTTCATATTGCGCTAATATGGCCACATGTCTCTACTTATTGCGCTAATATGGCCACATGTCTCTACTTATTGCGCTAATATGGCCACATGTCTCTACTTATTGCGCTAATATGGCCACATGTCTCTACTAATTGCGCTAATATGGCCCCATGTCTCTACTTATTTCGTAATTTTCCCCCAGTGTCTCTTCTTATTGCGCTAATATGACATGATGTATCTACTCCCCTCTGAAGTGTCTCCACCTTGTCGTGGTAGAGGGACTTGCGTGTCCCAATGACCCCAAGAGTTTTGCCGTCGGAATCAGAGCTACATATCAGACAGGCCTTGGGATAGGGACCAGACAAAGAGAGACACAAACTGCTGCTCTGCAGGTAGACTGAGGATAGGCAGTCAAAGACTGAATCAGGCGCACGATGCCACTAATTCTTGGTCCGGACACATACTCTAAGGCTCTCCGCTGAGGGATATGATTGAACGTCTCTAAGTAAACATACCCCGGATGTGAGAGCCGGGCCGATACTCGCCCACTGCAAAATGGAGGTGAAATGCTAAGCCTGCTACATGCTTGGTCCAGATACTTGTTCCAAGGCTCTCATCAGAGGGATGTGAGGGATCCCCGGATGAGAGAGCCTGGCCGTTACTCGCTCTCTGCTGCGTGGATGTAAAGTGCTGAGCCGGCAGCACATGTAGCCTACCTACTGAGAGTTACTAAAAGTGGAAAAGCATTCCAGTCGCACGAAGTGGTTACGATGCAAGCCTGTACTCGCTCACTGAGTGAGCGTAGTCAAATGTGAATAAACATCCCATTAATACGAAATGGAACGCTCGGCTAGTGAATCCATTACGTGGAAGTCAGTGAGTGGAGGTCGTCTTACTAATATGAAATGGAACTCTTGGCTAGCGAATCCATTACGTGGAAGTCCAAAGCGAAAGCTTGCTGAGTGGTTGTCGTCCGCAGACTGACCTTTCCTGGATTGCGTAGGGAGTTCTCAGTGTCCATCGAGATGCCCAATACATGGAAGTGAGGAATTAAAGCAGGCATGAGCCGGACGTGGCGATTCCTTGGGTGAGCACAGTACTAGAGCATTATGTGACGGTTCTGCAACTATGGAATCCTCCTTGAATAACGGATAATGCCCATGGACTGTCCCTGCCTTTCCTTGAGGGCTGACCGTGAAGCATTCGACAGTTCTAACTTGACCAGGTGGGGTGTTGACGGCACCACAAAAGTGAGAGTGCCTCAGGAATGCTAACACCCTCCCCCCCCCCCCCCCCCCCCCCCAAAAAAAAATGCACGCAAACGTCGGATGTGTTGGCCTAAGGGTTTTGGCCCAAGGGTGCATAACAAAACACAATGCAATCACATCTGGAAAACAAAACACATTTCGGATGAACGCAAAAGAAGAAGAAGAAGATGTCTCTACTTATTGCGCTACTGTGGCCCCATGTCTCTACGTATTGCGCTACTGTGGCCCCATGTCTCTACTTATTGCGCTACTGTGGCCCCATGTCTCTGCTTATTGCGCTACTATAGCTCAAATGGTTCGACATTGCCACTGTGTCGCCATGTCTTTAATTATTGCGTTACAGTGGGCCCCATGTCTCTACATATTGCGTATCTGTGGCCCCTATGTCTCTACTTATTGCGTTACTATGGCTCCCATGTCTCTGCTTATTGCGCTACTATGGCCCCATGTCTCTACTTATTACGCTAATATATCCCTCTGTTTCTACTTATTGCGTTAATATGACCCCCATGTCTCTACTTATTGCGCTATTATTGCCCCATGTTTCTACTTATTGCACTACAATGGTCCCATGTTTCTACTTATTGCGTGTCTCTACTTATTTGCGTTACTATGGCCCCATGTCTCGAAGTGATTATGGTATGTTACTAAACAACACAGTTAGCTGCATGTCCTTTACGGCACGTTGCTATTAACCCAATCATGATTTTGATTTAAATTAAGTAGCACATTTTACTTTCAGTAGTTTGCCATTGCATTCTGAATAGACGACACATCTTATCACCCAAATCAACTCATGATTATCCGCTTCCAAATCTCCGGTGGCTGATTTCAAACCCTCCACTCGGTGTGTCGGAGAATTGCGCAGCTGCGTTTTAGAAAAAAACTAAACCAGAGACACCGACTGAACGGTCCAACACACGTCCGATCTCCATGAGCGAGGTGCACCTGTAGCTCTGTTCATATTGTTCATGCCTGACTTCATGAGCGAAGTGCTCCCATAGTTCTGTTCATATTGTTCATGCCTGACTCCATGAGCGAAGTGCTCCCATAGTTCTGTTCATATTGTTCATGCCTGACTTCATGAGCTGAGTGCACCTGTAGGTGTGCATATATTGTTCATGTCTGACTTGATGAGCTGAGTGCACCTGTAGGTGTGCATATATTGTTCATGCCTGACTTCATGAGCGAAGTGCTCCCATAGTTCTGTTCATATTGTTCATGCCTGACTTCATGAGCGAAGTGCTCCCATAGTTCTGTTCATATTGTTCATGCCTGACTCCATGAGCGAAGTGCTCCCATAGTTCTGTTCATATTGTTCATGCCTGACTCCATGAGCGAAGTGCTCCCATAGTTCTGTTCATATTGTTCATGCCTGACTCCATGAGCGAAGTGCTCCCATAGTTCTGTTCATATTGTTCATGCCTGACTTGATGAGCTGAGTGCACCTGTAGGTGTGCATATATTGTTCATGTCTGACTTGATGAGCGAGGTGCTCCCATAGTTCTGTTCATATTGTTCATGCCTGACTTGATGAGCTGAGTGCACCTGTAGGTGTGCATATATTGTTCATGTCTGACTTGATGAGCGAGGTGCTCCCATAGTTCTGTTCATATTGTTCATGCCTGACTCCATGAGCGAAGTGCTCCCATAGTTCTGTTCATATTGTTCATGCCTGACTTGATGAGCTGAGTGCACCTGTAGGTGTGCATATATTGTTCATGCCTGACTTGATGAGCTGAGTGCACCTGTAGGTGTGCATATATTGTTCATGCCTGACTTCATGAGCGAGGTGCTCCCATAGTTCTGTTCATATTGTTCATGCCTGACTTCATGAGCTGAGTGCACCTGTAGGTGTGCATATATTGTTCATGTCTGACTTGATGAGCTGAGTGCACCTGTAGGTGTGCATATATTGTTCATGCCTGACTTCATGAGCGAAGTGCTCCCATAGTTCTGTTCATATTGTTCATGCCTGACTCCATGAGCGAAGTGCTCCCATAGTTCTGTTCATATTGTTCATGCCTGACTCCATGAGCGAAGTGCTCCCATAGTTCTGTTCATATTGTTCATGCCTGACTCCATGAGCGAAGTGCTCCCATAGTTCTGTTCATATTGTTCATGCCTGACTCTATGAGCGAAGTGCTCCCATAGTTCTGTTCATATTGTTCATGCCTGACTCCATGAGCGAAGTGCTCCCATAGTTCTGTTCATATTGTTCATGCCTGACTCCATGAGCGAAGTGCTCCCATAGTTCTGTTCATATTGTTCATGCCTGACTCCATGAGCGAAGTGCTCCCATAGTTCTGTTCATATTGTTCATGCCTGACTTGATGAGCTGAGTGCACCTGTAGGTGTGCATATATTGTTCATGTCTGACTTCATGAGCGAGGTGCTCCCATAGTTCTGTTCATATTGTTCATGTCTGACTTGATGAGCGAGGTGCTCCCATAGTTCTGTTCATATTGTTCATGCCTGACTTGATGAGCTGAGTGCACCTGTAGGTGTGCATATATTGTTCATGTCTGACTTCATGAGCGAGGTGCTCCCATAGTTCTGTTCATATTGTTCATGCCTGACTCCATGAGCGAAGTGCTCCCATAGTTCTGTTCATATTGTTCATGCCTGACTCCATGAGCGAAGTGCTCCCATAGTTCTGTTCATATTGTTCATGCCTGACTCCATGAGCGAAGTGCTCCCATAGTTCTGTTCATATTGTTCATGCCTGACTTGATGAGCTGAGTGCACCTGTAGGTGTGTATATATTGTTCATGTCTGACTTGATGAGCTGAGTGCACCTGTAGGTGTGTATATATTGTTCATGCCTGACTTGATGAGCTGAGTGCACCTGTAGGTGTGCATATATTGTTCATGCCTGACTTGATGAGCTGAGTGCACCTGTAGGTGTGCATATATTGTTCATGCCTGACTTGATGAGCTGAGTGCACCTGTAGGTTTGTATATGTTGTTGAGCAAGTCTATAGATCATCAAAATATTCTAAGTGCAAGTTTTTTTTCCTGTTTCCCTCTGCCAGGAGACAAAGCTGGAAGTAGAGCCACGTCCCTGTCATCCTACACAGTTAGAATCAGAGTTTCACAGAGGTCTACTAAACCGGAAGCAAGCCCTGGCCACTTGGACAAAGATAGAGCCTCGTCTTCATGGCAACGATGGGGTCACCCGGTTGATCAACCTGGGAAGCAAGATTTAAAAGAAAGCAGCGACAATGATTTGTATTGTCTTGTGAGTTCCCGCCATCCAAGTCTACCAGCAGACAAAGATGGCCACCATCATGCCAACAGTTTAAACAGTGCCGCTACCAAAGAACCAAACAATCCAAACTATAATAGGAATAATCTATATTTCATTTGGAAGCTTTGATAATGAATCGTATAAATCTAGGTTTAGGTGGGGAAAATACACGTGACTACAGGTTAATGTTGGTCAAAGATAATTTAAAGAGCTATCAAAACACCCAACTGGCAAGAAACTTTCACCCTCGTTGTAAAGTCAAATACTGTCATGGGCATTGTGATGAATGAACTATGGGAGTTATAATACATGGCTAGATTGTCCACACATCCGTCAGAGAACGCGCTGCCTACAAAACATAAACACAACTGTGAATAAAGAAAATGGTTGGACGTCAATGTCCTTGGCGTTGTTCGCTGTAGTTGTGTGGTTGGTTATACATCTGTAACTGGTTGATTGCCGTGGGATGAATGATCATCTTCACTGACTTAAATACAATTGGTTTCCTTATGCAACTACTTTTAATTTGATGTATAATACAACATGTCTGCTATATTAACAACTATAAAGTCATAACTGTGACACATCTTTACTTCCCATTTTCCGCCATTCATTTTTGTTTGGTCCAAACCTACTTTTTGTTTGGTACAGAATTTGTTAAGTATATTCTTGCTACAGTGAGTGAGCGTGGCAGAATGGATAAGAAGGCCTGTTTTCAAACATCCGGTGTGCTCATGCCGAGGTTCAACCCCTACACCGGACAGTTTGACTAAAATGTTGGGCTATCGCCCTTGACTTGGGGACGTTAATTAAAAGTACCTCTGAAGTCGGAGTGGGTTTGCTTGATGGCGAGGGACACTGTTAATAGGTAAGGCTAATCCACACGCAACATTTAGTTCAGCACTACTATAAGTAGTGTGTATGGACTACACTTGAGTTCAAAGCAACAAACGAGCGCAATCTATATCTATAAAACAGAGTGTATGTGACTGACTTTGTTTGTGGTTATGTTTGTATTGGATGGGTTCGATAACGGTACATCCGATTGAGATGAAATTTTCTACACGTCTTCCTTTCATTCCTGTGCAACCGACTATAATAGTTTCATAGTGTAAAATCTTCTACTTATTTAATAACATTTACTTTTTCATTTTCATTATATAATGTCTATATAGCAGGGGGACTTCACTCTAGAAAAGTTATTTCAAGGGGCATAACTTTTAATAACATTTCTATATACTTTATAGTCATATTGTTGGACTTACTTGCACTATTGTTAAACTCTTTGTCTATAGTTATTTTTAGGCATATGAGTTATAATAAATAATGATATAATCTTTAAGGCATTTTCAAAGTTTGCATAAAAATAATGCATAATGCATAACATTGTAACCCATCTTTTTCTGCTTACAGAACTTATCAACTGTCATGTAGGTGATTAAAAACAGTTTTCATTAAAAATAATGAATGGTGTGTGGAAGGACATTCTTTAAGTTACTGTTTACCGGCGAAACCACGCCGGGTCAGATAGATAGACAGACAGACAGATAGTCGGGAATGGAAGCTTATTTGACTACTTATATGAATGAATTAAATGACATGCTCACCACCACACCAGGGACTGGGTGAAGCCGGGCCGGGTCAGACAGACAGACAGATAGACAGACAGACAGTCGGGAACGGGAGAGCTTATATGACTACGTATATGAATTAAATGAGATGCTCCCCACCAGGGACTGGGTGAAGCCGGGCCGGGTCAGACAGACAGACAGACAGATAGACAGACAGACAGATAGTCGGTAACGGGAGAGCTTATATGACTACTTATATGAATTAAATGAGATGCTCCCCACCAGGGACTGGGTGAAGCCGGGCCGGGTCAGACAGACAGACAGACAAACAAGCAGACAGACAGACTGATAGATAGATAGATCCCCTCCAGGGCCTGGGCGAAGCCGGGCCGGGTCAGCTAGTGTATATATATATATATTTAAAAAAAATTAAGTTGCATGTCCTTCACATGGCGTAGCAGTCAACCCCAGTATTTTCGCTGTTCGTGATTCCTGGGCAAATTTTACGTTCAGTAGTTCGCCACTGCTTTCTGAAGACCGGCTCCTATACCTTTTTCGAAAAAAACCAGCAAGTTCGCAAGCCCTTATATATATATATATTCTTGCTACTTAAATTACATAATGCAGAATCCATGCTTAAGTGTCAAACTGACACAGTGGTACAGCTGTACAAACATGATATTCCCAGAGCTGATCTACTCGATATTAGCAAAAGTCGTGAATCAATGTCAGGTTGTAAGCAAAAATTAACACCATGTTGTATGCTTGTTACATAGGTTCCATTAAGCCATACAAAACTGAAACACATTCAGAAGCATTGATTGTCGCTCATGGAAGTATAAGAAAGACACAATAGACAAAATAAAAACTGCAAGCAATAGTTAATCCGTCGTCTCGAAATGACAACGCCTCGACACACGAACAAGGGTACTTGGGTGCATTTTCAATTTGTACCCTCAGATAATCGTAAAATTATAGAGATTTCCATTTTCTTCGACTGCATAATTTCTCAATCAATTAATCAAGTTCCGTCTCAGCAATGAAGGTTGGCTGCAATGGAACTCCAACAATGTCTGTCCCCCGCCCTGACTGTACATTCTGTCAAGTTGACGTTCGTCAATCTCTTGATGTCATTTTCCCACTTGTATCGTTGTCTCCATCTTGCTCGCTTGCTCTCAGACTTGCTCTCCAGTATGTTTTTTTTTTTTTATAAGAGTATCATGTCTTTTAACATCGCCGAAATATTTCACTTGCCCCCTCCTTATTTCTGACATCAACTCTCTCTTCATTCCCAGTTTTTCTAGAACCTCTACATTTGATTGTTTTTGTGTCCATGAAATACGACATATTAGTCTGTGTATTTCCTGCAGTTGTTTTTCTGTCCAGCCATTTTTCATAGCTCTTTTAGTCCTGTTGGCTTCACACATGACTGCACCCTTGTGTAATGATGTACGCCACTAATTTCGGTCGTTGGCAGCGGTCTCCCCAAAAGCTTTTAGTGAAATCTTCAGAATGTCTTTAAAGTGTTTCATTTAGCCGCCTTGGGAGCGTTTACCGCAGCGCAGCTCGTCGTAAAAAAAAAAAAAATGCGTTTAGGGAGCCTATTATGCAGTCTTTGATATATGGAGCCAGTGGTGGTGTGTGGCTATCACTCATGCGTGCCAGCTCGGCAGTCATGGGTTCGCATTCTCATTTATTTGTTTGGTTTTACATCTGACCTGTTTTCCCAGCCTATGTTCAATAGCCTTAAGGGCTTGCAAACAGAGTGCTTTACTTTGACAGGGCATAATACACTTTTCTACTTTATTTCCAATTTCATCGACTGCATAAGTTATATTATTCCAAAATTCTGACATATCTAGGATTGGTGAAATAAGACAATCAAGTGGGAATAATAAACTTGTCCACTCTATCTCCACTTTCGTCGTCTGCATAATTTTTACTATTCAAAAATTTTGACATATCTAGCATAAATGAAGTAAGACAACAAAGTGGGAATAACGAACGGTGGAATTGACATGCTGCCGAGCGGGTACAGGACATCGAATGAACACAAGATATCGAAAGGAGGTTCGACTTAAGGAGTTCAATGGTTGAAACGTGTGGTTTATCTATTTGTGAAGTGACCAGCCTGGCTCCTAGTATAGAGCTGGGGACATTTGATGAGAACCATGATTTGGTGTGCGGTAATAGTGTCCCGCACAGACTTATTATCTTGTGGAGTGAGGTCGGATATCGAGTTGCCTACTATAAGGGAGGAAAACAAAGAATCTCGCGTACACGTTGTGCTGTGGCGGCAGATCGCTGTGAGTTGGTTTTCATAAAATGGTATGAGTGCCGGTTGTTCAGAAAGCAATGACAAACTACTGAACGTAAACTTGTCAAGAAAGTACAAAGGGCCGAAAAATGCTGCGACTGCCTACTACGTCACGTACAGGATACGCAAGTAACATTTGTGGTTTTTACATACTGAATGTAAGAGGCGACGGAATTCATACATCTCAGTCCTCCTCCCCTAAAGCCATCGGAGAGTTTCCAAGCTCATTATACCAGTTGGATTAAATGTCCGCGTGGTTGTTCCTTGGCTTGTTCCACCGGTTTATCCCGCTTGGTTGTTCCTTGGCTTGTTCCACCGGTTTATCACGCTTGGTTGTTCCTCTACGCTTTAATTATCATCCAGAATCTCTACCCACTCCCTTCTGAGCCAATCTCTCCAGATATGGATACTCTGTCTATTAAGCTGCACTCTTCACCCTATTCCAGAGAGCCTTCAACACATCACCTTTATCATAGAGTAGCACTCCACACAGAGAGACCTCATCACATCACCTTTATCATAAAGTAGCTCTCCACACATAGAGCCTTCACCACATCACCTTTATCATAAAGTAGCTCTCCACACATAGAGCCTTCATCACATTACCTTTATCATAAAGTAGCTCTCCACACATAGAGCCTTCATCACATCACTTTTATCATAAAGTAGCTCTCCACACATAGAGCCTTCACCACATCACCTTTAACATAAAGTAGCTCTCCACACATAGAGCTTTCATCACATCACCTTTATCATAATGTAGCTCTCCACACATAAAGCCTTCAACACATCACCTTTATCATAAAGTAGCTCTCCACACATAGAGCCTTCATCACATCACCTTTATCATAAAGTAGCTCTCCACACATAGAGCCTTCAACACATAGAGCCTTCAACACATCACCTTTATCATAAAGTAGCTCTCCACACATAGAGCCTTCAACACATCACCTTTATCATAGAGTAGCTCTCCACACAGAGAGCCTTCATCACATCACCTTTATCATAGAGTAGCTCTCCACACAGAGAGCCTTCATCACATCTTTTTTATCACACAGTAGCTCTCCACACAGACGGACAGCAGCAGTCAATTTGTCACCTGTTCACTGTCCCGCCCACCAGCATGCCCTGGGTAGAAAATTCATGACATGCTCGCGGTCTCCGTTCTGTCAAGCACAACGAATCACTCCAGTCCAAAAATGTCCGATTCCACTTTCCGAAGCACACTCTGTGATACCGGTACATAACATTGTGGTTGGTTGTCTTTTCGTCCAACCATCGGAAGGCTGTCGCCGTAGCCTCAACTTCCATTCTCATGCTAGATATATAGCAAATGTCAAACTCCCCCGTTTAAGTCAATGACAATTTTTTTAGCAATAAACCCCATTTATTCTGTTTACCATAAACCGATCATCATCATCATCATCATCATCATCATCATCATCATCATCATCATCATCATCATCATCATCATCATCCACTTATGTCGTCAAGCGTCGTGGGGAGGATTAATTTGCGTTCCAGCGCCCGGTGGGCGGCACTGGATAGTGTCAATCCGTGTGGTTGTACAATGTCTCTGATGTCGTCAATTCATTTTCTTCTTGGACGTCCTCGTGGTCTCGTAGCAGATGATCTTTGATGTAAGGCCAGTGATGGAAGTTGCTGATGTTGCATTCTAACGACATGGCCAAACCACTTGATCTTCTGTCTTTCAATAAATGTGGCACAAGGTGTTGATCCCACAGTCTATCATCAGTGTATAAAATTGCATCCACCAGGTGTTGTGCGAACACTACCGCACCGCGCTGCGCATACTCGGCACCCTAGGCATCAATCAATCAATCATATGCCATGCCGGAAAGCGTGGGCGGTCATGACTCGCCATTTCACTCGATCACCAGAGTCGTGGATTAGCTCTGTGTTCCTGTCTCTTCCATGCCATGTGGCCAAGCCATCCAGGTATTTTCCTCTCGGTCTTCCTTTTAGTCTGTTCCCTTCGATCTTGCCAGTTGTCACCATTTGTTTCCTGTAGTACTTGGTCATTGATTTTCTGTCTGTCCATGGTATTCTTTGTATTTTCCTCAGAAATCAAATTTGTGCAGACATAAGATGTTTTTCAGCTTGACTGCCAATTGTCCAAGTTTCACATCCATACAAAAGAACAGGCTCTATGTATCCCATCAACACTTTTTTGTCGTTTCAATTGACATCTTTTTATTGGTCAGAATGTTTTTCATCTTGCTAAAGGCTACTTTCGCCATGGCGATTCTTGTTTTAATCTCTTCAAAGCATCTCCCATCAGATGTTATGACTGTTCCGAGATAATTGTACCGATTCACTTGTTGAAGAATAATCCCATTTACTTGTATATTACATTATGGTACTTCGTTCTTCCTAGTGACGACCATAATTTGTGTCTTTTTACAATTTAATTCTAACTCCAGTTGCTCACTGTGTACAACAACCGCATCTACTAATTGTTGCAGGTCCTGTTCATTGTCTGCAATCACTACTGTATCATCTGCATATCTAATGTTATTGATGTTTCGTCCTCCAATGCTGATTCCATTTATATTTCCTATTGCATATTGCAATTATAAAGTTTGTCAATGCTTCATTGTGAAGGGTGCACCATAACCCATTCTTTTTTACTCACTTGACTGGTTATGTCTTCAGTGTATGCCACTCATGATCTGCTTCTCTTCAAACTATGTCCCTTGGTATTTTTAAAGCTTTACGTAAAGCATGCTTCCTGTCTGCTGCAGACCTATGGTTCATCTTGGACTGGAGAACCTTGTACCTGCCATACATGGATGGCAGGGCCAGTATATGTTGCATACACGCCATAGGTGTACCATATGTACAGCCACGATTGGTTGACATGGCCTTATTTTGTATGCCTGCAATCTTCACTAGCTGGCTATGACTTATGCAAGTTAAAACTCCATTGCAATTGCATGTCACAATGTTAATACTGTAGCGCAAAATTCTTACGGTAGAAGCTTACCAAAGAGTAGATAAAGATCATCATCATCTAGTGCCTTCCGGCGGTTGTGGGCGATCATGCCTCTTCCAAAATTACAATCTCCGACATCATGGATCAATCGTTTGTTGACTTCCTTCCGTGACACGACACATGCTGTCAAGAATCTTCTCAAGCTGTCTTCCTCTATTTTTCTGTCAGCAAATCTTTCCGGTTGTCACAACATGTTCCAGTTGTTGTCTTCTCATAACGTACGATGACTGCCTCTTTCTGATGTATGTGATAAGTTGTCTTTGCGACTCAGGTCCCTTAAAACGTCGTGATCACTAAGTTTGGCTGTCCAATTAATTTTCAGCATTCTTCTATAAAACCACATCTCCAAGGCTTCCGGGGACTTTTTCACCTATTTACTAATCGTCCAGGATTCGCAGCCGTGTGATAAAACTAGTTCTATATAACATGCAAGAACTCTTTTTCTAACTTTCAAGAACAGTAACTTATTGCACAAAACGTTCTTCATTTGATAGAATGCAGTTTTTGCTTGTCCTATTCTGCTCTTTATCTCAGTGATGCATCTTCCATCTGATGTTATCCATGTGCCTAGATATCTGAATTTCTGCACTTGCCCCAAAATAAAGTCCCGTACTTTAATTTCACATTTAGGCACACTCTGTTTCTTTAATATCACAATGACTTCTTCTTTCTATTATTCAAACTATGGCGAATTTCTTCACTTTCTACAACCACTGTAATTATCATTTCTGTAGATCCTTCTGACTTGTTGCTATCAAGACAGTGTCATCAGCATAACGTAAATTTATTTATATTATGTCCACCAACCAGGATCCCTAACATATTTTCTGTAGATCTTTCTGTATATATTCACTGTACAATGAGAATAAATAAGGAGGCAATGCACAACCTTGTCTGACGCCCTTCTTTATACACTGAAAAACTCCTACAAGGTTGATAATTCTAATGACTGCTGTTTGCTGCCAATATATGTTCTTTAATATTCGCAGATATTTGCCGCCAATGTTCAGCTTCTTTAGTAATTTTATTATGTCGTCATGCTTCACATTGTCAAATGATTGTGTGTAGTCTATGAAGATAGAGATAGTGAACTGAATTAATTGTATCTATAATATGTACACCAGAGAAACAAGTACGCTCGCTGAAGTCGGACATGCTGTTTCCTGAGTTAGGGAGATGTGTAACAATAGTCCGTTTTACATTTGTTTTTCCCCCATATAAAAATCCATATCTCAGTAACCAACTGAGGGAAAATGATGAGATTTAGCATATAACTTTATCATTATGTCAATCCAACACCAAAAAATGTTGTTCTGGAGATTGTACAGAAGATTTCAAGGTTTGGTTATATGCGGTATATAATTTACGGGTCAGAGATGAAGTGCATATTATGAAATGTATTATATACATTAACTAGGGTTAGAATTGAATAGTAAGAAGACACAGATTATGGTCGTCATTGGGAAGAAGGAAATACCAGTGTGATATACGAGCAAATGGGCATATTCTTAAGCAAGTTAATCGGTACAGTTATCTCGGAACAGTCATAACATCTGATAGGAGATGCCTTGAAGAGATTAGAACAAGAATTCCCATTACGAAGGTAGCCTTTTGCAAGATGAAAAACATACTGACCAATAGAAAGATATCAATTGAAACGAGAAAAAGAGTGTTGAAGTGCTATATAGAACCTGCACTTTTGTATGGTTATAAGAGTGGACAATGAGCTGTCAAGCTAAAAATAAACATCTGATGGCTGTACAAATATGGTCTCTGAGGAAAATGCAAAGAATATCTCGGACAGACAGAAAAACCAATGAACAAATCCTTCAGGAAACAAATGAAGATCGTAAACTGAGTAGAGACATTAGACGTAGACAGTCAACATTTTCTGGGCATGCCATGAGAAGAAATGATTTGGAGAACTTAGTGACAAATGACAAGATCGAAGGGAAGAGACCAAGGGGAAGACCGAGAAGTAAATACCTGGATAGCTTGGCCACGTGACATAGTCGAGACAGGAACACGTTGCTGATCCACGACTCTGGTGATCGAGTGAGATAGCAAAACATGACCGCCCACACTTATCGGCATGGCAGATGATGGATAGATGGATTACATCTTCTCACGGAAACATCAGTGTTCAATAGTGAATTTTCTTGTGCTGCACGAGAATGACCTTATCATAAGAAGCTCACGTAGTGGAACGCGAGTGTTCAGATGTGTCGTCAAGTTTTCTACCTATGGTGGGGGGGGGGGGGGGGGGGGGGGGGGGGGGGGGGGGGGGGGGGGGGGGGGGCGTTTTCATGAAACATGATACTTTTATAAATCTTACGATTTATCGCTAACATCTGAAAGTGTGAATATTGTTGAATGGGATTGAATTGAAATGTTGTACACTTTAAAGCATCGCTATGAAGTTGTACACATATTTTTGTCAAGAAGCTGATCGCATGAAACTGTTTCATGCGATTACAAAGGCAAGTCAATAAGTGAGTAACAAATGGATGTAGAACAATAACTAAACATGATAACAACTTGAAACCAGTTTATTTTTATACATACATTGTTCCTTTATTTCTCAACATAATTACTACCAACATTGATGCACTTATCCAATCTTTTATCAGTCCTCCCAAACCGGAAGCATAGAACTGCGTGCTCTGTTTTCTAAACTACGTTTTCACTTCTGGGTACCCACCTTGAGCACACTTTCTTAAATTTCAATCGATCGTGCATTATGCTGGTCGATGAACCATGTAAGCACCCTATTGCAGATGATACAGAGTCTATCGTTACCCGGCTGTCACCTCTAATCATCTCCTCCATCCGCTGCACAGATGCTTCTGTTGCAATCTCAACAGGACGATCAGATCGGATTTCATCAAAACTTTGAGAGCGTCCTTGAGAAAATGTTTCTACCCAATTATGCACCGCTTTACGGGACAAACATTTGTCAGCATAAACAGGAAGCATTCTCTTATGAATATCCTTTGCACACAAAAAACGCACAACAGCACGTTGCTCTTTGATGGTACACTCCGTAAGTACAGTCGCCACCTGACGATCGGGAATATAGAGTTCGATTTTGCTGTCATCTAATGACACCTGTAGAAAACACCAACTACATTTACCTGCCGTCCCATAGAACTGAGTGACTTACTTATTGACTCGCCGCGTACAAATCATAAGAAACGAACAGTGCGTGCATTGGATTAGAGTAAACGGTCATTTCGTCGATGGGTGCAAGAATCTGAAATGAAACCACCACGCATAATCAAGCGGTAGGTAACAAGGCAATTGTGGACAGCTTTTACAAGGATGTCATAAGGCGGGCTATTATAAAAATGCTGGATACCAAAGAAACAGTGACTTTAAGAAAACTTAAGGTTTGCTTGAGAAAGAACAATGACATAGAGCTATGCAAAACAACTTTATAGAAGGTTATAAGGACCTTAGTCTTCACGTTTAGAAAATACAAGGAAAGAAGAAATATCATTTGCGAGCAACCGCATTTAGGAGCCATGAGAAGTAGATACCTACGTGAAATAGAGGAAACGTGCATAGAAAATTATGACATAGTGTATTTGGATGAAACATGGATCAATGCTCACCAGATAAGTGAAAATAAATGGCATTCAGTGAATGAAAAGATGATGCGATTTGTGCCTTGTAGTAAAGGACAGTTTTTGGTCATAGCCCATGCTAGTAGTGCTAATAATGGTTTACTATCGAATGCTGGACTCGTGTTTGTATAAAAGCATACAGACAATAGGGATTATCAAAATGAGATGAATGATAATGTATTTAGGGATTGGCTTGAGAATATAGTGCTTCCATCCCTAGACAGACCGTCTTGTCTAATCATGGACAATGCATCATATCACAATGTTGTTGCCCAAGAAGACAAAATAACTACGGCATCGAGCACGAAAAAAAGCAATAAAGATATGGCTCTCAAGGGAAAACATACCATTTCCAGAAACACATTTCAAGCTAGAATTGTTGTCCTTTGTAACACAGACGCACAATGTAAAGAAACATCAAATCGACATATTGATAGAAGAGCATAGCCATTGGTGCTTCAGACTTTCTCCGTACCTTTCTCATTTTAACCCTATAGAACTTGTGTGGGCTAAAATTAAAGGACAGGTGGCAGCTGACAATATTATATTCAAATTGTCTGACGTCAAGATACTAACCCACTCCGCGCTATTAAATATTGATAAAAGTTACTGGAAAAAATGTGAGGACTATGTGTTGAAAGAAAAAGATGACTATTGGAGAAAGGATGGATTGCATTTTATGCAACCGAGAGCAGTCATCAACCTACTGGAATCGTCCGACACAGATTAAGGTCTGAGCAGATCCACTTGCACGCCTACTGGTATATTTTGCTCCAACTATTCAGAAGAATTGCAGACCTTAAACATTACAGCATCAGGACAAGAAAATACATCTCAATGGCAACAGTTTGTATTCCACAGAGATGAATTTTCAGTTCCGTAAGCCCTCAATGGTGACAAACAACTGGCATTGAAAATAACACAACACAATAAACGCATTGAATACCAACAGAAGAGTACTATTGCTGTGGAAATTGACATATTGTAGCATAAGAATGAACGAATGAACGAAAGAACAGACTTTATTTTCAAAGGGTAACCTATTGGGCACGCAGGCCCGTCTTACATTCGGCCCTTCCAATCACTCATCTTTCGTTCATGAATAGTGCACAGGAAAAACATTGTCAAATGAATTTTGTAAACATAAACAATGCATATTACCGTTTTATGAGACACATCCACCACCCACCCACAGATCCCTCATTCACCGACACATCCCCGCCCAACCACATACACAAACACACCCCAGGCACACATACAACCCCCACCCATCACCACATCCCCACACCTACACATCTCCCCACCCACACACAACGTGAGAACACACGTTGAGAAATGAGGGGCCACCACACGAACGTACGAACCAATCTATAAACTTCAATGAAAAGAGGACCAACATCTTGGCCGTTAAGAAGGAAGCCCACTACAGAGACATTCACAACTATATTCGTCGTGCGAAACAGATACTCATGTTTTGTCTCTGAACAGTAAACAGCAGAGTAGACAATCTTTCACAAAGACTCAAAACGGATCCGTAAACATTGGCATATGATGACTAAATTGCGGTATCATCTTTGGTCACTGTATACGCACATTAACGCATAGCTGTTTGGAAGCTTTCACAAACTCAATATAAAAAGCTAAATACATCCTAGTAACATGACTCCTTGTGTACACATTAATAACTAGCAACTGAAGAAACAAGAAGGAAATAAAACATAAGGTAAGAAATATATTCCTTCTACTTTCTTGTCCATTTCCATTTCGATTCCACATTATTTACCCTATGCCTCTGTAAATTCTTTGTCTTTACTAATATTAAATAATGCACCCACTTCCAAACGTATCTTGATACGCCTTGTGTCGTCACCCGAAATGACGGGCATTACTGTAAAACATGTTTGTTAGCGCGAATTCACTGCATTTTCGCCAAAACATTAAAGAAATATCGTAGCATTCCATGACTTTAAGTTGCCTTTGGACCTATCAAAGACATATTCCTTGCGTGGGGGTAAATATATGACGGCAGGAAGAATTTAATAACGATGCAACATAGTTTTCAGACAAAATTGATCGTGAATGAGGGCGATCATTTGTAAACGGATTTATAGACCCGACTCACTTTACTTGAAAGAGACACACATAAAATTAACGCACACATGGGATATAATTATTGCAATTAGAATAAACTGACAAGGACATTACATATAAATAAAATCTGAATTAAGAGCATCGTTGGAAGTGATTCCAGTTGTCAAAAATAGAACCGATAAAGGTAGGACTGACGAGATCAACATTACCTCCACATGTGATATTCTTCCTCAGACAGCGTCGGTCTGACGGAGACCTTGACCTGTGTGTTTTGAGCAGATCGTCGGATGTCACAA
The DNA here is from genome assembly GCA_014155875.1 of Cepaea nemoralis. NCBI lineage: Eukaryota > Metazoa > Mollusca > Gastropoda > Stylommatophora > Helicidae > Cepaea > Cepaea nemoralis. Next base: position 505,706 of record JACEFZ010013193.1, read on the forward strand.
ATGTGAAATGTTTTATTCTGGAATATCCCGGATCCGCATAAACCTAGGCTATGTTGTCTCCTTGATGCACCTCGGGGATGACAGATTTCCCTGGATATCAACCGAGAGATCATCCATCAGACTGTATTAGATACTCTTCAGGAAGAATTGACAGCTCGTCGGAGCTGAATTCTGCATGGAGGTCAAAGATGTCATCAAATGTTAGCTGGAACATTTGTCTTACTTTCTGTCTGACTACTAAAAATAGCATATTGGCATTGGCATAGGAATTGAGAAACTCGTACAGCGTATTTCCATGTTAGGATAACAGTACGTTTTACTTTTTTTTCCCCATCTGTGCAGCATTCTCAACATTGGTATTTCCTGCCATGTACCCCTTGAGGCTTTGCACACGAGAATCACATGGTGATGTGTAGCGACTTTGATTCCTGAAACAGTATTTTCCACAGTCAGATCTAGGACTGTCAGTACTAGTAACGAAAAATTTGATAGGGCACGGCATCTTTCACTTCTTATTTACATATTTACCTTTTATGTTGCATGAACTCCACAGAGGGTGAATACAAAACATGGAACGGGAATATTTTCAAAAAAACAAACAAACAAACAAACAAACAAACAAACAAACAAACAAAAAACCCCACAATCATATTCCATTCTCTTCCTTTTAAACCAGTTCACTGTTTCTTTGGAATAAACCTCACACATGAACGGACAGTTATCGTGAAGGTTGTATGGTTCTCGTGAGGTGTGTATTACTTCAGTCATCATCATCTCCATCAAGTGCTGTGGCGATAGGCGTGGGCGGTCTTCGCAAATCAACAAAGTGTTGGATGGAGTCTTTTATCTTGTACTTGTGGGGAAAGCCATGTGATATCAATGAATACATTAGGAAAAGCTTGGGAGCAACTAGATGAGGTTCTTGAGACGAATGTTACAAATATATTAGACTGATAAAGAAAATGGCGTGTGATTTATGTCTTGTCTTGCATTGTAGACATTGGGGACATTGACCCACTGTCACAATAACTATAAGAGTCTGACACACCTTTAGGGAGAAGGTCTCCACAGCTTTGTCTATCTTTTATTGACACACCGTCGACGAGAAGGTCTTCACTGCTCTGACTATTCTTTACTGACACACCGTCGGAGAGAAGATATTCACAGCGCTGATTATCCTCTATTGACATGCCGTTAAAGAGGTCTTCACTGCTTCGACTATCCTTTATTGACACACCGTTAGGGAGAACATATTCACAGTTCTGACTATCCTTTATTGACACGCCTTTAGAGAGAAGGTATTCACAGCTCTGACTATTCTTTATTGACACACCACTAGAGATAACTTATTCACAGCTCCTGCTATCCTTTATTGACACACAGTAATAGAGAAATTATTCACAGCTCTCTCTATCCTTTATTGGCACACGGATGGAGAAAACTTATTCACAGTTCCTGTTATCCTTTATTGACACACCGATATACTGAAGGTCTTCACAGCTGTAACATTTTTTTTGACACGCCGTTAGAGATGACTTATTCATAGCTCTGAATATCCTTTAACGACACACCGTTAGAGAGAACGTATTCACAACTCTCTCTATCCTTTATTGGTTTAGTTTAGTTTACTTTAGTTTAGTCGACGGATCAACATCACGGCACACGGGTGTAAACCATAAGTGCTCCGTTCTACTCCTAAGTCAAGCTTGTGTCCCGAGAATCTCAGCTCAGTGCACGACCTCCGTAGCACCGACGAGAAACCTAAACTGTCATTTACTCATTTGAGTTGATACTCAGTTGTCATTTACGATGTATAAACATGATGGTAAGGTGACATCAGAAGACATGTGCCATTTATAAATCACTTAATGATATAATCATTTTAAACTACAGTAGCATTTCATGTACACCAATTTCTGTGTGACTGTTCAATGGGAGGTCATTTTCTGTTAACATTTCACCCGCATCAATGTTCAATTAGTTATTACTTCCTGTTAACATTTCATTTGCACCAATGTTCAACGCCTCTTGCAGGTATTGCCATATCTACACATTGGCACCTTCTTATTGCTAATACCGCTTTCATTATTGTCAGTCTTAATTCATACCAGCTTTCATTTTTGTCTGCTTATATATATATTGACACCTTGCCGTCTTGACAGACGATAGTTTGTGCTTTAAAAGGCATAATAACTTTTACCTATGGCGGTAGCAAATGTAACTGATAAGGCCAATTCGCGCTGTAAATGTCCGATCTCAGTGCGTGCATGTGAAAACGTGGTCATTTCCACCATCATGCACCATCTTACGTCTCACACACTCGGTGTGTGACTTATCTGCAATAATTTTCTCCTTTGTCTTTATTCCATTCTCATGTTTGCCCTCCATGCAACACGTTCAGCTGCGACTTGCTCCCAATGTGCATTATCAATGCCTGTATCAATCATGTCCCGCTTACACACATCTTTGTATCGTAGTAGAGGCCGACCCTGAGATCTCTTACCCATCTGTAATTCACCAAAAAAGATGTCCTTTGGTATTCTACTATCATCCATCCTCCTAAGATGTCCTATCCATCTAAGTCTACGAAGACTGAGCATGGAATAATCCGTCACACAAACTGATCTTTCCAATACTTCAGTATTTGTGATTTTGTCTTGCCACTTAATACCAAGAATTCTTCGCAGACACCGCATATGAAAGCTGTTTAAACGTTTCTCTTGGTGTGAGTAAGTTGTCCAGGTTTCACTGCCATAAAGAAGAGTACTAAGGACACAGGCTTGATAGACAAGGACTTTTGTTTTGGCAGTAAGCTTCCTGTTCTCCCAGACTCTTTTCTTAACCTGTTCATTGTTTTTCGCTGCTTTACCACTCCGGATGTTGATTTCCTGATCTAGGGATTATATATATATATATTATCTCTCCACCGTCTTCTTGGTCTACCTCGGGGTCTACGGTCATTTATTTCCTGAGTGTAAGCGAGGTTTGTTTCCCTATTATCTTCCATTCTTTCTATATACCCCAGCCATTGTAGTCTATTAGCCTTCATGATACCAGTGATTAGCGGGGACTTAAACAGATCATAAATGTCTTTGTTACTTCTTCTTTTCCACTCTCCACTTTGTGTATCCCTAATGGGTCAAAAGATGCGTCATAAAACTTTGTTCTCAAAGGTTTGTAGCAAGGCTTCGTCTCCTTTCGTTGTACTCGAGGTTTCAAAGCCATACAACACAACCCCGTGAAATAGTACTGTAACCATATCCCTTACACATTACCAATGGAATGATGATAGTTTTATTGCCCAATACAGATAAAGGAAGTAGACGAAATAAAAAAAGACACCAAGGAGGAAGAGCACTGTACCTTAACAGAATCAATCGTTGGATGATAGTGTTTAAGCATCACCCACTACAACTAATACTATCAGTAGTTATTAAATTTAACCAATAAAAAAAAAAAAATTCGCTACAAAAAAGGGGAAGTAACAGTGAAAAAATACGTTCGATTATTTATTCATGGGTTGCATCCCTTGAAAATGAGGTCCCACTTTTGTGACGTTTTTTATGAGGTTGGAGACTTTTTATATAGTAAAAAATTAAGGTTGTCAACCTCATTTCATCTTCCATTTGCGCCAGACATACTATTGTACCCCCCCCCCCCCCACACACCATTGTCCCAGTACTCCTCCCCCATGTTCACACTATTGTCCCAATTCTCCTCCCTCATGTTCATGACATTGTCCCAATACTCCTCCCTCATGTTCAAACCATTGTCCCAATACTCCCCCCACTCATGTTCACACTATTGTCCCAATACTCCCCCCCCCCCACTCATGTTCACGCCATTGTGACAATACTCCTCCCTCATGTTCACGCCATTGTCCCAATACTCCTCTCTCAAATTCACACTGTTGTCCCAATACTCCTTCCTCATGTTCACACTATTGTCCCAATACTCCTCCCCCATGTTCACAATATTGTCCCAATTCTCCTCCCCGATGTTCATGCCATTGTCCCAATACTCCTACCTAATGTTTACACTATTGTCTCAATACTTCTACCTCATGTTCAAACCATTGTCCCAATACTCTCTCCCCCCCCCCCCACTAATGTTCAAAACATTGACCCAATACTCCCCCCCCCCATTCACGTTCACGCCATTGTCCCAATACTTCTCCCTCATATTCACACTGTTGTCCCAATACTCCTCCCTCATGTTCACACTATTGTCCCAATACTAATCCCTCATATTCACACCATTGTCCCTATTGTCCTCTCTCATGTTCACACCATTGTCCCAATACTCCTCTCTCATGTTCCCACCATTGTCACAATACTCCCCCTCCACTCATGTTCACACTATTGTCCCAATACTCCTCCCTCATGTTCATGCAATTGTCCCATTACTCCTCCCTCATGTTCATGCCATTGTACCAATACTCCTCCCTCATATTCACACTGTTGTCCCAATACTCCTCCCTCATATTCACACTATTGTCCCAATACTCCTCCCTCATGTTCACACTATTGTCCCAATACTCCTCCCTCACATTCACACTGTTGTCCCAATACTCCTCCCTCATGTTCACACCATTGTCCCAATACTCCTCCCTCATGTTCACACTATTGTCCCAATACTCCTCCCTCATGTTCACACTATTGTCCCAATACTCCTCCCCCATGTTCACACTATTGTCCCAATAATCCTCCCTCATGTTCACACTATTGTCCCAATACTACACCCTCATATTCACACAGTTGTCACAATACTCCTCCCTCATATTCACACCATTGTCCCAATACTCCTCGCTCATGTTCACACCATTGTTCCAATACTCCTCCATCATGTTCACACTATTGTCCCAATACTCCTCCCTCATATTCACACTGTTGTCCCAATACTCCTCCCCCATGTTCGCACTATTGTCCCAATACTCCTCCCTCATGTTCACACTATTGTCCCAATACTCCTCCCCATGTTCACACTATTGTCCAATACTCTCCCTCATATTCCACTGTCCCAATACTCCTCCACCATGTTCACACTACTGTCCCAATATCCTCCCTCATATTTACACCATTGGTCCCAATACTCCCCCTCATATTCAACCATTGTCAATACCCTCGCTCTGTTCACACCATTGTCGCCAATCTCCTCCCTCATGTTCACACACTGTTCCCAAATACTCCTCCCTCATGTTCACACTGTTGTCCCAATACTCTCCCCATGTTCACGTATTGTCCCAATACTCCTCCCTCAATGTTCCACATTGTCCCATACTCCTCCCTCATGTTCATGCAATTGTCCCAATACTCCCCCCCCATCTGACCACACTTGTCCCAAATACTCCTATCCTCATGTTCACACTATTGTCCCAATACTCCTCCCTCATGTCAAAACCTTGTCCCTATACTCCCCCACTCATGTTCAACCTTGTTCCTATAACTCCCCCCCCCATGTTCACACATGTCCCAATACTCCTCCCTCATGTTCACACCAATGTCGCAATATTCTTCCCTCATGTTCACACTACTGTCAAAATTCTCCTCCCTCATGTTCACACCATTGTCCCAATACTCTTACCCCATGTTCACACTATTGTCCAAATACTCCTCCTCCATGTTCACACTATTGTCCCAATACTCCTCGCCAATGTTCACACTATTGTCCCAATACTCCTCGCCCATGTTCACACTATTGTCCCAATACTCCTCCCCATGTTCACGCTATGGTCCAAAACATCCTCCTTCATTGTTTCCACATAGCTTGTCCCAATACTCCTCCCTCATGTTCACACATTGGTCCCAATACTCCTCCCTCATGTTCACACCATTGTCCAATACTCTCCCTCATGTTCACACCATTGTCACAATACTCTCCCCCATGTTCACCCGATTGTCCCAATACTCCTCCCCATGTTCACACTATTGTCCAATACTCTCGCTCATGTTCACACCATTGTCCCATACTCCTCCCTCATGTTCACACCATTGTCCAATACTCCTCCCCATGTTCACACTATTGTCCCCAATATTCCTCCCCCATGTTCACACTATTGTCCCAATACTCCCCCTCCATGTTCACACTATTGTCCCAATACTCATCCCTCATGTTTCGCACTATTGTCCATATACTCCTCCCTCATGTTCCATGCATTGTCCCAATACTCCCCCACTCATGCTCACACTTTGTCCCATACTCCTCCCCATATGTTCACACCATTGTTCCATACTCCTCCCTCATTTCACATTATTGTCCCAATACTCCTCAATCATGTTCACACCATTGTCCCATACTCCCTCCCTCATGTTCACACTAGTGTCCCAATACTCCCCCCCCCACTCATGTTCACACAGGTGTCTCAATACTCCTCCATCATGTAGTCAGCCATTTTGTCCAAAACACCTCCCTCATTTCACACTATTGTCCCAATACTCCTCGCTCATGTTCACGCATTGTCCCAATAGCTCCGCCCCATGTTCACCGACCATTGTCCCATACTCTCCCTCATGTTCACACCATTTGTCCTAAGTACTCCTCCCTCATGTTCACACCATTGTCCCAATACTCCTCCCCCATGTTCGCACGACCATTGTCCCAATACTCCTCCCTCATGTTCACACTCATTGTCCCAATAATACCTCCCCCCTTATGGTCATGCACTATTGTCCTCAATACTCCTCACCTCATGTTCACACTAATTGTTCCCATACTACTCACCACTCATAGTTCACACATGTTGTCCAATACTCCTCCCTCATAGTTCACACCTATTGTCCTAATACTCCTCCGCTCATGTTCACACCATAGTTCGCAATACTTCTTCCCTCATGTTCACACTACTGTACCCATACTCCTCCCTCATAGTTCACACCTGTTGTCACAATACTCCTCCCTCATAGTTCACACTATTGTTCCCAATACTCCTCCCTCATAGTTCACACCATGTTGTCGCAATACTCTTCCCTCATGTTCACACTATTGTCCAAATACTCCTCCCCATGTTCACACTATTGTCCCAATACTCCTCGCCTCATGTTCACGGTAATTGTCCCAATACTGCCCTCAGCTCATGTTCACAGCCATTGTCCCAATACTCCTCCTCATGGTCACAGCTTGTCCCAATACTCTCCCTCATGTTCAAGCATTGTCCCATACTCCCCCCTCCACTCATGTTCACACTATTGTCCCAAATTTCCTCCCCTCATGTTCACACCATTGTCACAATACTCCTCCCCATGTTCCACCATTGTCCCAATACTCCTCCCTCATGTTCCACCATTATCTCAATAATCATCCCTCATGTTCACACATTGGTCTCAATACTCCTCCCTCATGTTCACAACTATTGTCCCATACTTCTCTCTCATGTTCCACACCATTGTCTCATACTTCTCCTCCCTCATGTTCACACTATTGTCCCAATACTTCCTCACTCATGTTCACACTACTGTCCAATACTCCTCTTCATGTTCACACTACCCAATACTCCTCCCTCTGTTCACCTATTGTCCCAATACTCCTCCCTCATGTTCACACTATTGTCCCAATACCCCTCCCTCATGTTCACACTATTGTCCAAATACTCCTCCCTCATGTTCACACTACTGTCCAAATACTCCTCCTTCATGTTCACACTATTGTCCCAATACTCCTCCCTCATGTTCACTACTAGTGTCCCAATAACTCCCCCCTTATGGTCACACCATTGTCGCAGTACTCTTCCCTCATGTTCACACTATTGTCCAATACTCCTCCCCCATGTTCACACTATTGCCCCAATACTCCTCGCCCATGTTCACACTATTGTCCCAATACTCCTCGCTCATGTTCACATCATTGTCCCAATACTCCTCCCTCATGTTTACACTATTGTCCCAATACACCTCTCCCATGTTCACACTATTGTCCCAATTCTCCTCCCAACTATGTTCACACTATTGTCCCAATACTCCCCCTCCATGTTCACACTATTGTCCCTATACTCATCCCTCATGTTCGTACTATTGTCCCAATACTCCTCCCTCATGTTCATGCAATTGTCCCATACTCCCCCCCACTCATGTTCACACTATTGTCCCAATACTCCTCCCCTATGTTCACACCATTGTCCCAATACTCCTCCCTCATGTTCACATTATTGTCCCAATACTCCTCAATCATGTTCACACCATTGTCCCCATACTCCTCCCTCATGTTCACACTATTGTCCCAATACTCCCCCCCCCCCACTCATGTTCACACCATTGTCTCAATACTCCTCCATCATGTTCACACTTTTGTTCCAAAACACCTCCCTTATGTTCACACTATTGTCCCAATACTCCTCCCCCATGTTCACACTATTGCCCCAATACTCCTCGCCCATGTTCACACTTTTGTCCCAATACTCCTCGCTCATGTTCACAGCATTGTCCCAATACTCCTCCCTCATGTTCACACTATTGTCCCAATACTCCTCTCCCGTGTTCACACTATTGTCCCAATACTCCTCCCAATTATGTTCACACTATTGTCCCAATACTCCTCCCTCATGTTCACACTATTGTCCCAATACTCCTCCCTCATGTTCACACTACTGTCCAAATACTCCTCCTTCATGTTTACACTATTGTCCCAATACTCCTCCCTCATGTTCACACTATTGTCCCAATACTCCTCCCTCATGTTCACACTATTGTCCCAATAATCCTCCCTCATATTCACACTAGTGTCCCAATATTCCTCCCTCATGTTCACACCATTGTCGCAATACTCTTCCCTCATGTTCACACTATTGTCCCAATTCTCCTCGCTCATGTTCACAGCATTGTCCCAATACTCCTCCCTCATGTTCACAGCATTGTCTCAATACTCCTCCCTCATGTTCACAGCATTGTTCCAATACTCCTCCCTCATATTCACACCATTGTCACAATACTCCTCCCCCATGTTCACACCATTGTCCCAATACTCCTCCCTCATGTTCACACCATTATCTCAAAAATCATCACTCATGTTCACACCATTGTCTCAATACTCCTCCCTCATGTTCACACCATTGTCTCAATACTCCTCCCTCATGTTCACACTACTGTCCAAAAACTCCTCCTTCATGTTCACACTATTGTCCCAATACTCCTCCCTCATGTTCACACTATTGTCCCAATACTTCCTCACATCATGTTCACACTATTGTCCCAAATACTCTCCATCTATGTTCACCACTATTGTCCCAATACTCCTCCCTCATGTTCACACTATTGTCCCGATACTCCTCCCTCATGTTCACACCATTGTCGCATACTCTTCCATCATGTTTACACTATTGTCCCAATACTCCTCCCCCAGTGTTCACACTATTGCCCCAATACTCCTTCGCCCATGTTCACACTATTGTCCCAATACTCCTCGCTCATAGTTCACAGCATATGTCCCGAATACTCCTCGCCCCATCGTTCACACCACATTGTCCCAATACTCCTCGCGCATGTTCCCAGCATTGTCCCAATACTCTCCCATCATGAGTCACAGCATGTCCCAAGACTCCTCCCCTCATGTTGACAGCATTGTGTCCCAATAATACCTCCATCTATTCACACCATTAGTCCCAATACTCCCCCCACTCATGTTCACACCATTGTTCCAATACTCCCCCCCCCCCTGTTCACACTATTGTCCTAATACTCCTCCCTCATGTTCACACCAATGTCTCAATATTCTTCCCTCATGTTCACACTACTGTCCACATACTCCTCCCTCATGTTCACACTATTGTCCCAATAATCCTCCCTCATATTCACACTATTTTCCCAATACTCCTTACTCATGTTCACACCATTGTCGCAATACTCTTCCCTCATGTTCACACTATTGTCCAAATACTCCTCCCTCATGTTCACACCATTATCTCAATAATCATCCCTCATGTTCACACCATTGTCTCAATACTCCTCCCTCATGTTCACACTATTGTCCCATTACTTCTCTCTCATGTTCACACCATTGTCTCAATACTCCTCCCTCATGTTCACACTATTGTCCCAATACTCCTCACTCATGTTCACACTACTGTCCAAATACTCCTCCTTCATGTTCACACTATTGTCCCAATACTCCTCCCTCATGTTCACACTATTGTCCCAATACTCCTCCCTCATGTTCACACTAGTGTCCCAATACTCCTCCCTCATGTCACACCATTGTCGCAGTACTCTTCCCTCATGTTCACACTATTGTCCCAATACTCCTCCCCCATGTTCACACTATTGCCCCAATACTCCCCGCCCATGTTCACACTATTGTCCCAATACTCCTCGCTCATGTTCACATCATTGTCCCAATACTCCTCCCTCATGTTTACACTATTGTCCCAATACTCCTCTCCCATGTTCACACTATTGTCCCAATACTCCTCCCAACTATGTTCACACTATTGTCCCAATACTCCCCCTCCATGTTCACACTATTGTCCCTATACTCATCCCTCATGTTCGCACTATTGTCCCAATACTCCTCCCTCATGTTCATGCAATTGTCCCAATACTCCCCCCACTCATGTTCACACTATTGTCCCAATACTCCTCCCCTATGTTCACACCATTGTCCCAATACTCCTCCCTCATGTTCACATTATTGTCCCAATACTCCTCAATCATGTTCACACCATTGTCCCCATACTCCTCCCTCATGTTCACACTATTGTCCCAATACTCCCCCCCCCCCACTCATGTTCACACCATTGTCTCAATACTCCTCCATCATGTTCACACTTTTGTTCCAAAACACCTCCCTCATGTTCACACTATTGTCCCAATACTCCTCCCCCATGTTCACACTATTGCCCCAATACTCCTCCCTCATGTTCACACTATTGTCCCAATACTCCTCTCCCGTGTTCACACTATTGTCCCAATACTCCTCCCAATTATGTTCACACTATTGTCCCAATACTCCTCCCTCATGTTCACACTATTGTCCCAATACTCCTCCCTCATGTTCACACTACTGTCCAAATACTCCTCCTTCATGTTTACACTATTGTCCCAATACTCCTCCCTCATGTTCACAACTAGTTGTCCCAATACTCCTCCCTCATGTTCACACTATTGTCCCAATAATCCTCCCTCATATTCACACTAGTGTCCCAATATTCCTCCCTCATGTTCACACCATTGTCGCAATACTCTTCCCTCATGTTCACACTATTGTCCCAATTCTCCTCGCTCATGTTAACAGCATTGTCCCAATACTCCTCCCTCATGTTCACAGCATTGTCTCAATACTCCTCCCTCATGTTCACAGCATTGTTCCAATACTCCTCCCTCATATTCACACCATTGTCACAATACTCCTCCCCCATGTTCACACCATTGTTCCAATACTCTTCCCTCATGTTCACACCATTATCTCAAACATCATCACTCATGTTCACACCATTGTCTCAATACTCCTCCCTCATGTTCACACCATTGTCTCAATACTCCTCCCTCATGTTCACACTACTGTCCAAAAACTCCTCCTTCATGTTCACACTATTGTCCCAATACTCCTCCCTCATGTTCACACTATTGTCCCAATACTCCTCCATCATGTTCACACTATTGTCCCAATACTCCTCCATCATGTTCACACTATTGTCCCAATACTCCTCCCTCATGTTCACACTATTGTCCCAATACTCCTCCCTCATGTTCACACCATTGTCGCAATACTCTTCCATCATGTTTACACTATTGTCCCAATACTCCTCCCCCATGTTCACACTATTGCCCCAATACTCCTCGCCCATGTTCACACTATTGTCCCAATACTCCTCGCTCATGTTCACAGCATTGTCCCAATAGTCCTCCCCCATGTTCACACCATTGTCCCAATACTCCTCCCTCATGTTCACACCATTGTCCTAATACTCCTCCCTCATGTTCACACCATTGTCCCAATACTCCTCCCCCATGTTCACACCATTGTCCCAATACTCCTCCCTCATGTTCACACCATTGTCCCAATTACCCCCCCCCCCCATGTTCATGCCATTGTCGCAATACTCCTCCCTCATGTTCACACCATTGTTCCAATACTCCTCCCCCATGTTCATGCCATTGTCCTAATACTCCCCCCCCCCACTCATGTTCACGCCATTGTCCGAATAATAATCTCACATGTACGTGGAATTGTCACAGGTATTCCCCTCAGATGTCCATGACATTGTCCCAGTATTCGCCTCAAATGTACTTGACATTATCTCAGTATTCCCCTCCAATAATCTTGACAATGTCTCAGTATTCCCGCCATGCTCATCTTTCACAGTTCACAGCAATGTAAACAGTATATGTCATAGAAAGGAATCTACGGGTGTGGAATGAAGAAAACATCATCATCATCATGTGCCATGCCGGTAAGCATGGACTATTATTTCTCGCCTTGTCACTCGATCACCAGAGTCGTGGATCAGCTCAGTGTTCTTGTCTCGACCATGCGACGTGATAAAGCCATCCAGTTATTTATTTAACTGCCATACCTCTTGTTTTTTTTCCCCTCAATCTTGCCAGTTGTCACCAAGTTCTCCAATTTATTTTTTTCTCATAACGTGACCAAACATGTTGACTGTCTACGTCTAATTTCTCTAATCAGTTTACGATTTTCACTTGTTTCTTGTAAGACTTGGTCACTGGTTTTTCTGTCTGTCCATAATATTCTTTGCATTTTTCTCAGAAACCACATTTCCACAGCCTACAGATGTTTTTCAGCTTGTCTGCTCATTATCCACGTTTCATATCCATACAAAAGCATACTATATAGTTATATATAAAAGCATACCATATTCTTCATTTGTCTTCTACGCATGTCATATGACATGCTATTCCATTTTTTTTCTTCTGTATACTCATCTTTCATATTAGCATTTTTACTGCCACTTGAATTTAACATATACCATATGCACTGCTTATTTCATCGTGTTTATGTCAGTTCCAGGAATTAATTTATTGAAATGCATCACTATTTTTACGTTACACAATGTATAAAACATGTTTGCCATTTTCACATTTTTTTCCAGATTTTCCATGTTTTCCAAATTGTTTCCCAGTTTTGAAATTTTTTATGATGATGCTCACGATAGTCGTCAGTGTATGGCTTTGTAAAGTGTGGAAGTTTCTTCATATTAGTTTCAGTAATTATGTGAGGCATCAAGTATGTGTTCTAGATGTGAAGGTGTGGGTGTGTGTGTGTCTGAGGATGGGTGTGTGGGTGGGGGAAGTATATGGGTGAGGGATATGAATGTGTGGGTGGGGATGTGTATACCTGGCTGGTGGATGTTTGTGTGGGTGTGTGGAGATGTGTGGAGATATGTCTGTGGAAGGTGTGTGTGGTGTGTGTGTGTGGGGGTATGTGTTGGGTGTGTGGGAAGACGTTGAGTAGGTTGGAATATGTGTGTGTGGGTGGGTGGAAGTATGTTGATGGGGGATGTATGTGGATGAGGAATGTATGTTCGTGGGTGAAGATATTTGTGTGGGTGTGGTGTGTGGAGATGTGTGTGTGGGAGGTGTGGTGGGGATGTATGTATCGGTTGGGGTATGTGTGGGGGTGTGGGTTGGGGATTGGTGTGTGAGTGGGAGATGTGTATTGGTGGGAGATGTGTGTATGTGAATGGGGGATGCGTGTACGGATGGGTATGTGTGGGTGGGTGGGGGATGTGCTGCGTAAGTGGAGAGATGTGTGGGTGAGGGATGTGTGTATGGGGGTATGCGAGGGTAGGTGGGAAAACATGCGGTTGGGTCCGGATGTGTGTGGGGACATGTGTGTGGATCAGAGACATGTGGGAGGGGGAATGCATTAGTGGGTATGTGTTTGGGTGGGTGGGGGTGGGTGGGTGTTTGTGGGTAGTGGGATGATTGGGTGGGTGTGGATCTGTGTTTGGGTTGGGGATGTTTGTGTGAGTGGAGGATGTGTTTGTGAGTGGGGATGTGTGTGTGGGTGGGTCGGAGATATGCGCGTGGTTGGGAGATGTGTGTGGGTGAATGGGAAATGTGTTTGTGAGTGGCGAGATGGGTGTGTGGATGGGGAATGTGTGTATGAATGGGGAGATGTGTGTGTGGGGGATGTGTGTAAGGGTGGGGTAGGTATGGGTGGGAGAGGTGTGGTTAATGGATGTGTTGTGGGATGTGTGTGTGGTGGGGGTATGTGTTGGGGTTGTGGGAAGGGGTGTGTGTTTATGGGTTGGGAGATGGGTGTGCGGGTGGGGATGGGTGATGTGGTGGTGGGTGGGGAAATGGGTGTGTGGGTGTGGTATGTGTGTATGGTTGGGGTGTGGGTTGGTGGGTAGGGATGTGTGGTTAAGGGATGTGTGGGTGGATGATGTGTAGGTGGGTGAGTGTGTGTAGGTTGAGGGATGGGTGGTGATGTGTGTGTGAGTGAGTGGGGGCGATTGTGTGGGTGGGGGATTGTGTAAGTGGGGATGTGTGGGTGGGTGCGGCAAGTGTGTGTGTGTGTAGGTGCGGATGTGTGGGTTGACGGGGAGATGTGTGTGTGGGTGAGGGATGTGTGCTTGGTTGGGTGGTGGAGGATATGTGGGTTGGTGAGTGTGTGTGGATTATGGGATGGTTTGGGAGATGTGTATAGGTGGGGAGATGTGTGTAGGTCGGGGGATGTGTGTGGGTGGAGGATGAGTAGGTTGATGCATGTATGTGTACCTGGGTTGTGGGTGGGTGGGGGATGTTTGTGGGTTGTGGATGGATGGGGTCGTGTATATGTGACCTGGAAATGTGTGTGTGGGTGGATAGGGGGTGTGTAGGTGGGTGGGGGATGGGTAGGTGGATGGAGGATGTGTTTCATAACATGGTAAAATGCATTGTTTATGTTTACAACATTCATTTGACAATGTTTTTTTCTATGTGTATGTATCAAGCACTATGCACTATTGATGAACGAAAGATGAGTGATTGGAAGGGCCGAATGTAAGACGGGCCTGCGAGCCCAATTTGTTACCCTTTGAAAATAAAGTTTGTTCGTTCGTTCATTCTAATTGTCCATGATATGCTTCCGTACATAAGAATTGGCACAAGTTTTCTCATGAATCATGTCCCGACGTCATTTATTCACGAGAAGTGATTTTATATGCTAAGGGAAGTCAGTTCTGAGGTTGTGATATACTTTAGTTTTACATAGCTCTCTCTCTCTCTCTCTCTCTCTCTCTCTCTCTCTCTCTCTCTCTCTCTCTCTCTCTCTCTCTCTCTCTCCTACCCACCTCACTCTCACTCTCTGTCCTCTCTTCCATTTCTCACTCCCTCTCTCCTCTCTTTCTGTGTTACTTCCTCTCACTCTATTCCACTCACCTACTCTCCTCTCTCTCTCACCCCCTCTCTCTCTCTCACTTGTTGACTCGCTCTCCTCTGTCTCATTCACTCTCCTTTCTGTCATTCTCTCTCTCTCTCTCTCTCTCTCTCTCTCTCTCTCTCTCTCTCTCTCTCTCTCTCTCTCTCTCTCTCTCTCTCTCTCTCCTATGTTCCTGTTATGTCGTTCCCTATTTTTGCGTTAACGCGACTTTACGAAAACAACTGTTAAAGGTAGAGGAGTTTGTGAAAAACATAGGAGTGGCAAAAGATACCTACAGCAACACATATCCGTCCTCCTAGGTCTTCCAATCATACACACAATCACACACACACCCACACACACACTCACTCACTCTCACACTAACCACACACACACACACTCACTCACTCTCACACACACACTCACTCACACACACACACTCACTCTCACATACACACGCACACACACTAACCACACATGCATACTCACACTCTACACACGGACACAAACAGGCACAGATATATATGATCCATCAAATACTATAGGAAGGACATTATCTGTCAATGTCAGTCACGTTTTCCTTGTGGTCATTTCCGGGAGAAGTTGAAACACGTACCCCGGCATACTATTCTTGTCATGGTTGGTTGGTTGCCGATCCCTGGAAGATTAAGTCGGAGGGGAGGGATGGAGGGCCTCTGCGGCCAAATGGTCATTCCATCTGACTTAACTCCGAAGATCGAGAGGTCGTTTTTGGAATCAGTTATTCGTTTCACGAGTGCAGTGTTTTCCAAAGTCTCCTGGGGGTCATCGATGGAACCACGGAGTTCGTGCTGTGTATGGCTCTTATGGCAAGCCGCTCTGAGAAAAGAGACGGAGCTATATATAGTAAAGCTCGGTGCAATAAACTTGAACCTCTTGCTTTTAAATCATTTAAACTTTAGTCCGATGCTTTCGCATTGAGATCTCCCGAGCCTGGAACAGAGCTTTCATCAAGTAAGTTTGTCTAGAGACTTTTCTCCTGACCCAATACATATATGCAGTGTCCACGGGGTCTATGTTGCCTTTCTCTCCTTCCCCTCAGTAGCCAGGGACATGAGCAAGTTCGGTGCCGGCACCTGACAGGAGCAGAGAGGCACATTCTGATGTAACCATGTCAAGATTCAGCAGCGCATACGAGGACCGGCTGGGATTAGCCTGGGCTAGTTGTTTCCTCAACATTTGTTCAAGTTAAAATTAAAGTTATAGTTAGTTGCAAATCCTTTACAGGAGTCCCAGTCAACACAAGCATTTTTTGCTGTTGTGATATCTTGGCGAGTTTACATTCAGTAATTTGACATTGTTTTCTGAACACCGGCACCCATATCATGTCGTTAAAAACCAACGCAAGGCGTTCTCTTGCCAAATCGAAAACCGCTGTGTTTCGAACGCGGGTGTGCGGGATTACGAACTACGTCCTTAACCCTTTCTCCACGGAGCCAGCCATCGTTGGTTACACATTTTCACAGGATGGACAGGTCGCGGAATTGGTGAACAATAGTCTTGTCGTTTCTGGTGATTTAACCTGGACCATTGGTCCTGGCATGCAAGTGTACTGACAACTGTCCTGTCATGCAAGCGTACTGACCACTGTCCTGTGATGCAAGCGTACTGACCACTGTCCTATGATGCAAGCGTACTGACCACTGTCCTGTCATGCAAGCGTACTGACCACTGTCCTGTCATGCAAGCGTACTGATCACTGTCCTGTCATGCAAGCGTACTGACCACTGTCCTGTCATGCAAGCGTACTGACCACTGTCCTGTCATGCAAGCGTACTGACCACTGTCCTGTCATGCAAGCGTACTGACCACTGTCAGGCCATATCATCATAATAATGTGCCCTGTCAACTGGCGTAGGCGTTCATGTATCTTTACACAACTCAGTGTTTATTTTCTGATACTACGGCTTCTGAAAATACCACGTACAACCAAGATGTCATCTATTGTTGTGAATAATGGTATGTATGTTGTAGTGGACCTCTTGAGACAATTAAGAGAGCACATAAGCAAACACAGAAGTATTGATGTGCGCTCATAGAAATGGAAGAACGAGGTAGAGTTTAGAAAACACAGTAGACAACCTACACATTGAAACCATTGTTACCATATAGGTATTCGAACCTGTATCCTCCAAATGAAGATAGGAGCTTTCTGCAAAACAAAGTGTACTTCAACGCAAGGCCAGCTTAACACTGCGTACATCATTCTAGCCACCATTATCATCATCATCGACAGCCTTGCCACCTATCATGAGCAATGATAGTCTCCACTAGCATTTTTGTATTGTCGAGTTGGCCTGCGTCGAAGTACACTGTTCCTGCAGCGATGCGTTGTCTTCATTTGGAAGTGACAGGTTCGAATCCCGGTTTCGTAACTACGGCTTTTAATTGTTATAGTATATAGGTTGCCCTTTAATCTCTACTTCTTTCTTCTAATTCTATGAGCGTCAATCAACACGTGTGTGTTCATTTAAATATTGTGAACGACACTGAGACACAATAACAACTGATCACAAGCAACAAAATGAGGCGGGCAACATGATAGGTCACTTCATGAGAGTTTTATATTCAAACTGATAACATCCGTAGGGAAAAAAATAAAAAACTAGAGAAAGATGAGGTGATTCCCCAAAACCTTGTATGGCGGCACAGAAGGATATCAACACACTCATTGTAACATGATGCTGTAGAGCATGATCGCTCACGCCAGGTGGCAATGCCCTTGATATTTTGTTTCACTCGCTTTCAACTCGAGCTTAGTCATACATGTGCTACTATTACTAGTAGTCGCTACTACTGTCGAGTAGGAGGAACTGGGGTTGGGGGGGGGGGGGGTTGGGAAGGGGGGACAGGACCGCTTTTTGTGTGAGGATTCATCATCATATGCCATGCCGATATGCGTGGAAGGTCATGTTTCGCAATCTCACTCGATCACCAGAGTCGTGTAGCAGCTCTGTGTTCCTGTCTCGAAACCATGCCACTTGGCCAAGCCATCCAGGTATTTAATTTTCTGTCTTCCCCTTGTTCTTTTCCCTTCAATCTTGCAAGTTGTCACTAAGTGCTCCAATTTATTTCTTCTCATAAAGTGTCCAAAAATTTGACTGTTTACATCTAATTTCTCTAATCAGTTTACGGTTTTCATTTGTTTCTTGAAGGACTTGGTGTTTCTGTCTGCCCATGGTATTCTTTGCATTTTCCTCAGCCATTAGATGTTTTCCAGCTTGTCTGCTTATTGTCCACGCTTCCCATCTATACAAAATGACAGGTTCGATGCAATACGTCAACTCTTTTTTTTTTCGTTGCAATTGACAGTTTTTTTTAAAATGGTGAGTTTGTTTTTCAATCTTGCAAAAGGTCACCTTCGCCATGCCGATACTTGTTCCAATCTCTTCAAAGCATCTCCCATCAGATGTTTGACAGTTACGAGATAGTTGTACTGATTCACTTGAATATTCCAATTTACCTTTATATTACATTATGTGTGGATTAGCTTTCCCTATTACCAATGTACCTCCCCATCAGGCAAACTCTCTAGGACTTCTGAGATACTCGTAATTTACATCCCCAAGTCAAGGACGAGAAGTCAACATTTTAGTCCAACTGAACGGTATAGGGGTTGAACACATTTCCTGGCCATGCACTTAATGATGAATAATAATGGTGGTGGTGATGATGATGATTATCACGATGTATTCGTACACTGTCCACTAATACGTCATCATGGTCAATATGACGGCGTTGGTGAAGCATATCATAGAAAACAACAACAAGAATCAATAAGTACCGAATAATAAGTATATAGATGCTGCAGTAAGTACCGTGATACAATAATACAAAATATTAACGTATATATTACAACATATCAACATCTATAATACAGGTTAGTTGAGCGATTGTCGACATTGTCAAAGCATTGTTATAATAAAACAAATGACATAAAATGATACTAATACACATGTGTTACAAAAACATGAAAGTAACAATGTGTTCCAACACTATGTTACAATAACATGATGGCAATGCAAATGTTTTACAATAATACGATAGTAATACAAATGTGTGAGATAGTAATAAAAATGTGTTACAATAACATGAAAGTAATACTAATGTGTTGTAGTAACATTTGAGTAATACTGTGTTATAGTAACTTGAAAGTAATACTAATGTGTTATAGTAACATTTGAGTAATACTAATGACATGATAGTAATACAATATAAAATAGCACAAAATAATGCAGCTTTACATAACAGAATTACGATACATACAGGAAGTTGCAGCGACTAGTCTTCATCAGCAAAGAAATACATGAACGAAACACAACATATAGTACAAGAGAAGATCCACCGGTTACTAAATTAAGGCATAAGGACGGGATGAGAAGAATAAAAAGATGGGGGGGGGGGGGGGAATGAGAGCAATGAAGAGAACATGAAAATATGGAGAAAAAATGTTGCTGCTTAACGCAGAGACCCAGGTTGTACTGCTACCCTACTAGTAATAATGTGTTATAGTAACATGATAGTAATACTGATTATACTTATTGGTTTTACTACGAGCAGTATGACAATCCCCTGTCGCTTGCTAGGCCAGTCACTGGTTTAAGACAAAAATCTTACCAAGGGGGGTCCGTCCCCCCTGGCGAGTCAGATCCTGTTGGCCCATAACCTCGCGATCATGGTTTCCCGGTCTATACCACTGAGAGGTGGAGTTTACTTGTATAGTCTGCGGGTCATCGGCAGGCTACTAATTTTCACTGTTCACCCCTCCTGGAAGAGGCTATTCGATCCTATCCCTGTTGGCTGCAGGACCAGGAGCAGTCTACACTATATAGACCTTGTATTAAAAGAGAAAAGAAAAATCACAACAGAAATGAGATTCCCGAGAAGAATACGCAATGTATCAAGAAGAGGGAAAATAAAAAATGAAGAAATCAGGACTAAAGTGGGGGTTATAGCAGCGCTAGATTTTATTAGAAGGCAGCAAGTCAAATGGTTTGGCCATGAAACCACAAGCAATGATTTACAGACCAAATGGGAGCAGAATAAGAGGCCGACTACGTAAACTATAGTACATTGTAAATGTATTACTATAGGCTTGAACTCCTCTATAAGAAGAACTATTTATTGGGTCCCAGATGAGTTCGCCTTATCAGGTCTGCACTGTACTGGGTATTGGGTTGTAGCTATCGTGGGGGAAAAAAACCTTATTTGAGGAATATGGCTTTCATTAACTGAATCATCATCATGATACGTATCTTTATCACCAGCATTGTCAGTATCATCTTCATCATCACCACCATCGTTTTACAGGGTGTGTTTTTAATGACTGTGGGGGTTTTGAAAATATTGCCTTTCCAAGTTTTGTATTTACCTTTTATGTTGCATGAGCTCCACAGAGGGTAAATACAAAACTTGGAACGGCAAGATTTTCAAAAAATCCCAGTCATTAACAATACACCATGTATTAATAAATTGCAAATGTAATTTCATGTCATGTTAATATTAGCAGGGGAAGCAATGCAATGAAGTACATCTATATATTATGCATGATGTCTATCTCCCTTTAATTAACAGACAATTCTAAGATATACACTGAGGCCCGTCAGAGATCAGGATTCACCTCTTAGGGAGTATTGATTATCACTCATAGAACAGAACTGATGAAAAAGAGAATTAATTGTAGGACACAGTAGTGGTCAGCGTATCCGAACAATTAACAGCACTCGCTCTTACAGTCCCGTGCGCTGATGGCGTGGTAATAGGATCATGCCTATACCGTTAGTTGACTTTAAACGTTTTCAATTATATCATTACCCCTATCCCGTTCAAACTTAAAAAAAAGTTATATTAGGGTCCATCCCTGGCTCAGATTAATAATCCTGTGACTGAGTCAGCCACAAATAGCGGCTGATCATGGTTTTACCCACACAGGATAATCATTTGAAGGTGAATCTTCTCCGAAGAGGGTAATTTGATTTCTCTTTCAGAAAGCAGTGGCAAACTACTGAACGTAAAAGTTTTTTTTTAAAAACAAGTAACATGGGGTTGATCGCAACCACCTGCAAATGGCAGCATATTAGAATGCAATAGATTGAAGCTTTGTATTCTCGTTATTTTCATCGTTGTCGAGTTAGTCGTATGATAATTACTTCCCCTTGATGTCTGTTTCTCTCTTTTGTCACTGTCAGTCAGCATCTGTTGTGTGTGTGTGTGGGGGGGGGGGGGGGGGGGGGGGGAAGGGAGGTTAAAAACTTATCACATAGCTTCACCTTAGATGTGGGCCTGGTGGACCACTGTGGGCAGTAGCTCACAGTGAGACTAAGGGTCCAGACAAAAAAGGGGCAGGCGGGGGAACCAGCTTGCCTGTTGTAACCGCCACATTCCCCCCCCCCCCCCCCCCCCCAAAAAAAAAGTCAGTCAGCATCTACTCCTTTATCAGCTATAATTCTTACAAAAATCCAAGTAATTTTCTATTGATCCAGGAGTTCTTTACGGCAATTCCAGTAGTCTCCAGTTGATCCACGAGTTCTTCACAGCAATTCCAGTAGTCTCCAGTTGATCCATGAGTCCTTTACAACCATCCCAGAAGTCTCCCATTGATCCGTGAATCCTTTACAAAATTCCAAGTAACCTCCCATTTATCCGTGATTTACGTACAGCAATCTGAGTAGTCTCCAATTGATCCATGAATTATTTATAAGAGGGCTGCAACTGATTAATTAAATTTAATAGTTAACTTTTGAAAATTAATTAATCGTTAATTTCGATTAAAGCAAAACAATTATAGTCATATAACTCACATTTTAGTCGTATTTGTCAAAATTCGAAATAACACTGGATTGTCTTGTTCATATGTCATCTAATAACCAACTATGCAAACAGACGAGTATGTTGACAGTATTTGCTTCAAGTGACGAGCGCGTCTTATTAACAATATAACCAGCAGAACTGAACAATCGTTCACATGGAACTGAGGTAGCCGGTATGCACAGAATGGTCTTGGCAAGGAAAGCCAATTTTGGATATCGATGGAACGCTGAAGAAGAAGAAGAAGAAGAAGAAGAAGAAGAAGAAGAAGAAGAAGAAAGAAGAAGAAGAAGAAGAAGAAGAAGAAGAAGAAGAAGAAGAAGAAGAAGAAGAAGAAGAAGAAGAAGAAGAAGAAGTAGAAGAAGAAGAAGAAGAAGAAGAAGAAGAAGAAGAAGAAGAAGAAGAAGAAGAAGAAGAAGAAGAGGAAGAAGAAGAAGAAGAAGAAGAAGAAGAAGAAGAGAAGAAGAAGAAGAAGAAGAAGAAGAAGAAGAAGAAGAAGAAGAAGAAGAAGAAGAAAAGAAGAAGAAGAAGAAGAAGAAGAAGAAGAAGAAGAAGAAGAAGAAGAAGAAGAAGAAGAAGAAGATCAGACTCAATTAGCTTAATGCTCTCTTCATTTGGTTCACATATTGTTTCATTGTCAATGTCAGTAACATTCGTTGCAGCAGTCTCCATCTGCTCATCATGAACATTAACTGCTAATTGTTGTTCAATACGTGACCAAGTTCGTTCTTTTGCATCTTTTGACAAACACTTCAGGTATCTGTAGCGTGGATCAAGTGCTGCTGCAATCTGTAGTATTTAAATACTTGTCATATTAGCTACACATTCACTGAAGTCATTAATACATACTGCCTTAAATTTAGCTATGTAGCCTGGATCATCATCGTGTACAGTCATATGCTTTGTCAACGATGATAGCAGTGGCAATACACAGCTACATGAAACAAAATCTTGACCGCCAAGCAGGACCGTGGTCTGACAGAATAAGTCCAAACCTCTGACATATTTCGAAATCTTCTCCCAATCTGAACCTGACAGTTTTGGACCTTTGTATTGCTTCTTTTCATCTGACATGCAGACAGTTAATGCTTCTCTGACATGTAGAAGACTCTGTAGCATAATAAACATACTGTTTCATCTTGTTGGTACATCTTGCTGCAGCTTACACAATGGTGACTCAGTACAATTTTGCAACTCGGTTGTGTTTGCAGCACTATGTTTAAAATGTCCGACAATTTTTCGACATCAGGTTCATTTATATAAGTGAGTGATAGAAAAGTCTTCGATTAATCGTTAAAAAAAAATAATCGTTTAAAAAAATTAACGATTATTTGATTAATTAATCGTTAACTTCCGCAACCCTAATTTATAACAATCCAAGTAATCTCCCGTTTACCCGTGATTCCTTTACAACAATCCGAGTAGTCTCCCATCGATCTATGAATTCTCTATAACAATCCAAGTAGTCTCCCGTTGATTTATAAACCCTTTACAACAATCTGAGTTACCTACCCCCCCCCCCCCCCCCGCGTTAAAACAAAAATCCTTACACCCACCTCTATAAACAATAGTTGTACAACGATAACAGTAACCTCCTTTCTATCCTCTCTCTCTCTCTCTCTCTCTCTCTCCTCTCTCTCTCTCTCTCTCTCTCTCTCTCTCTCTCTCGTCTCTCTCTCTCTCTCTCTCTCTCTCTCTCTCTCTCTCTTCTTCTTCTTCTTCTTCTTCTTCTTCTCTCCCCCTCTCACCCCCCCCCCCCCCCCCCCCCCCCTCCTGATATTTGACTGCCGTTTAGACTAGTCTGTTGTGTCACTTCCTGATAACCTTTCGCTGACGATTCTGATTAGCTGGTATATATGCGCCAATCATTGTCGCTTGAACTCTGACTGACACCGGAAGTTGTCTGGATACTGTCACATGACCTTAAGGCCTCCGACATCCGTCTTGTTGTCCATGTTCAAAAATTGATCTTCGTTCAACGACCGTGCTGTGATAGAAATCAAATAGTTTATTTTAAGTTGTAAGCTTACTACTACTACTACTACTACTACTACTACTACTACTACTACTACTACTACTACTACTACTACTACTACTACTACTACTACTACTACTACTACTACTACTACTACTACTACTACTACTACTACTACCACTAATACTATTGCTCTTGCTGTTTCGACTGCTACTACTACTACAACATCTTATATTTCTGCTATTACTACATCATCATCATCATCATCATCATCATCATCATCATCATCATCATCATCATCATCATCATCATCGTCGTCGTCATCATCATCATCATCATCACCATCATCGTCATCATCATCATCATCATCATCATCATCTACTACTACTATTACATTTATATTAAAATAGCTGATACGACTGCTTTTGCTGCTACTCATACACTTACTACAGCTGGTGCTATTGATGCAACTACTGCCACTATTATAAATGTGTGTTACTATTAGATGTGTAAGTAAACATACCACAGACGAATTCCTGACTTGTCCTCTCTGTGACATGCAGCGAAAGTCATACGTCGTACATCTCCTCGTCTGTCACTGCCCATCCTAGTCCTCCCCTCCTTCCTCTTATAGTAGCCTGTCCACCTTGTGACGCCCTCCTTTGGGTTCTTGGGCCAGTTGGAAACCTGCATTGGATTACATTTCAAACATTAATAGCAGGTAGTGATAATCCCAGAGCTTCGTTATTTCATTAGTTAGTGAACAGATCGTCCTCATTGCATATCAAACTATTAGTCAAAAAGTGCACAGATCCCCTCCCCAGTTTATCCCTCAGCGTGTAGCGACTGATGACACCAAAAAGTCTAGAGGGTCGACTTCATTGCACTGGGTTTTACTCCATCTAGTTCGGAATCTGTCGGCAGAACGGCAGGCCGCTTATCGAGAGCATCACACAAATCACGAACTCCATAGCTCTAGCATTTTCTTCTCAGGCGTCCTCTTGCAGTTATTATTTGATGTAGAGCAAGTGCTGGTAGTTTATGGGTTTGCATTCTAACAAGATAGCCAAACCATTTGACCTTCTGTCTTTCGGTATATATGGCGCAAGGTTGATCCCACTGTCTGTCTGAAACATCACTTCGTATTCTGTCTCATAAAGTTACGTTGGCAGCTCTCCCCTAGCATCTCATCTTACTGGTGTTGATTTTGCATTAGTATGATTTGGATAATGCCCAAGTTTGAAATTGGTAGCAAAGAGACGGTGTGAATATGCTATTTATTATCTGTTGTATTGTGGACATAGGTAAATCTGGATGTTTCAAGACATAGTGGAGTGAACGGAAAGCTTCTCCCTCGACCAGTACTTACATACTTGATGAATCCTTCAGTGGCAGCTGCATGTAGTCATTGATGTGTTCCCTCGTACAACAGGAGATCAGTTACAGACAGCATTGTGTCTCATGTGCTCAACCTCTTGTTCCACGTGTGTCAATCAGTCCTTTAATTATCAGACAGAATGAAACACGTGTCGTTTTTCAAAACAGTTAATTAGCAGCAGATTAGGATCGCCATTCTCAGAATTAAAGACTGTCTCTGAGTCTGGTGGAGCATCAAAGCAAACTCTAGAGCACATCCCACAAGACTGCCCAGAATTTGCCAGAAAGAGAATGGGAATCTGGGCCACAGGAGCAATCCTACAAGATTAAATTTGAGTTACTGCTGAAAAACTCCCCCGCATCGCACGGCGCAGGAATACACAACACAGACGTTGATCGCTGTATACGATGGAGTTAATAAATCTAGAAAGACAACTATTCGAAACACCCTCACATATATTACACCTGGGTGCCGCAGGGATCTGCCTTGTACCCGGTGCTCTTTAATGTCTACACCAGCAAAATCGCAGCTATTGAGACACCAGGTGTGGGTAGAATCTTGACATTTGCAGATGATGTGCTGGTGTACAGACAGGGCAGAGACAGGGCCAGTTTGGCGAAAGACGTACAAGCGGCGGTAGACAAGGTGACGGAGTGGTGCAGGGACGCAGGGGCCATTTTAAACCCAGACAAGGTATCAGTTGTGTGGTACCTCCCTGGATAACCGGATCCTCAAGGCAGACGTCCCAGGTATTATGTTGAATGGATGTCCTCTTATTCGAGAGAGTAAATTGAAGTACTTGGGTATCACCTTTGACAGGTGTTTGTCTTTTAAGGATCATGTGGAGGATTTGGTGGTGAAGGCTGGTTTTTATTACTTTGTTGCGTATCCCTTACGGGACGTTGCAGTCAACACCAGCATTTTCAGCTGCTGTTGATGTACTAGGCAAGTGTTACGTTCAGTAGTTTGCCATTGCTGTCTGAACGACCGGCCTCTATACCTTTTTCGAAAAAACCAGCACCGCCGTGTTTCGAACCCGGGTATACGGGCTCACAAACCGCGTTCGCAAGCCCTTCAGCCACAGAGACCGATGAAGGCTGGTAGGGGACTTAAATGCATTGAGGGCTATGGCAGCAACCGGGATAGATCAGCGGGTGCTGTACAGGCTCTTTTAGCAGTTAATAATTTCTGTCATTGATTATGGTTTGGGGCTGCTGACAGTATCAAAAAGCCAGCTTGAAAGGTTGGAGCGCATACAGAATGCTGCCATTGCGGTTAATACTGGGGTGCACAAAGGACACACCAATTATCTGAATGAGGCATGTCATGGCGCTACCTACAATGACGGATAGGCATAGGGTCCTTCAGGCCAAATGGTACCTGAGAGTTGCCGCAGACAGGGATCACCCGCTGCATGCAGCAATGGATATGGTAAAGAGTCATAGACTAAGACGAGGCAGGTCCTGGATGGCACAGACATAACTTTCTATAAGTCGTGTTGGCGTGTGATCTAGAGACCATCAATCGTGAAAGAGAAGTGGGTTGAAGTTCCGGATGATATGACGGACTGGCACAATGTAATAATAACACCGGGTCGTGAGTGCCGAAAATGGGCAGCTGGCCGCAATGAGTTTGAAGTGCAACAGCTGATCCAGAGCAATACACATCAAGGTGACATAGTCATCTACACCGATGGGTCAGTGGTGAGAAACAGACGTAGTGGCTGGGGCTTTATTGCAAAGGCTAATGGGCGAGTCTTGAAAAAGGAGAGCCTGGCATATGAGACTACGACCTCCAGCATGAGAATGGAGGTGGAGGCAGTAACAGCGGCATTCCGGTGGCTAGAGGAGACTACTGCAACACACGTTGTGTTCATTACGGATTCAAAGAATATGCTTAGCAAGGTGGAGAAAGGAATGTTTCGTGTGGAATGGCTCTCGTCACTTCAGAGGTCACAGATTGTGAGAATTGTATGGATATTTTGTCCTGGCCATGCAGGTGTGCGGGGAAATGAACAGGCTGATAGGCTAGCAGGGAATGCACCTCTTAGTGGTATCTTGCCTATGGACAAGGGGGAGGTGGTCGTGCGCTTGTGAGACCAGGTGGAGAAGGCGGAGGAACAGATTGTGAACCCATATGTGGAAAGAATGAGATTGCGGGGGATCGGCAGGGGTTCTGGAAAAATCTCAAAACTGAGAGGGAAGACCAGGAGAACATTTAATCAGATAGCGGTGCGAACGATTAGTAGTATGGCTCTTCGCTGGTTGTTGAACGAGGGGACTGAGCACGTATGGGAATGTCCTGAGTGCAGTGATGTCGGTTCTTGACTCAACTCAACTCAACCCTCACAGATATGCCGTAGAGACATGAAAAGATATGTGGCCTTTACATCTACTTGGTCTCAAACTAATTAGTGTCTAGTTATATTTATTGCTTCTTCTTCCCACCCCATCCCCACCCCTTTTGGGGCATAGGCCCTCGATCATGTCCTCCTAATCTGATTACTCTCTGATTGTAATTCTCTTCTTCAAGCGTGTTAGGTCTCCCGCTATTTTATTTGCCTTGTGGATTACAGACAAGAGAGTGTCTAGTTGTTCTCTGATTTTCTCAGTTTATGTCATATCCGGCGTCTTTACCATCTCGTGGTTCACTGGGATTTGTCTAGTTCTCTCCATGAGCTCAACTTTGGTGATTCTGTCATACCATTTTACTCCACCATTCTGCGCAGGCACCAGTTAGTGAATGATTATAGTTTATTTTTAATTATGTTAGTTGTTCTCCATGTTTCTGACCCAAACAGTGTTGTTTATCTATCAAGAATGATTATGACCATTTATTTCATCCAGTGGAGTTAAAAGTATGGAGGCGTGAGTTCTAAGATGGCTGATAAGGCCTATTTTAGCTCGAAATGGTCTTTTGGCAATGTGGGCAAAGAATGATCGACATTCCAGAAGGAGGATCTCTTGCAGGTGGTTTTTCTGTCCAGCCTTTTCTTCACAGCTCGTGCAGTCCTGTTTGCTTCACACGTGACTGCACCCTTGCGTAATGTTGCCCCATACATTAGTACTGATCCAACAGCGGAGGTAAACATTCTAAGTGTGGTGCTAATGTTATCTTCCCTTGCCTTGCACAAATGTCCCAGTGCTATGAAAGCTCCTCTTGCCTTGTGTATTCTTCTTGTAGTGTCTCTATCTGTTCCCCAGTTTTGTCCACATTACTTCCCAAATTGGTGTATGATTTCGCCGCTTGAAGCGGGGTTTCACCAAAGCAAATCAGGTTTTTATTTGCATGATTTAATCTCTTTATCTTTGTCTTCCTCTAAGAATTATTAGATCTAATCGTTATATGTCTTCTAGCGTGATTAGTTTATCCAGCATTTTATTAATTTCTGTGACAGAAGTGCATTGTCGTCGGCGAAGCCCAAGTCATCAAGTTGATCTGTTAAGAGTCCATTGAATTCCATTTCTGGCGGTTGTTACTGTTTGCTTCATATCCCAGTCTATAGTCAGTAAAACTTATAATGATGACAACAGACACTCCTGTCATACTGCTCGTTTTATTTCAAATGCGTCTGTCAGTTTTCCCTCGTGAAGAACTCTACCCTTCATATCGTAATATGTTGCCCTTCTTAAGTTAATGAGGCCCCCCATAGTGCCGCTTCCACCTCAAAAGGGATTCCCCATCAATGCTGTCAAATGCCGTTTCATAATCCACAAATCCAATATAAAGTGACAAATGCAGTTCAACACTTTGCTCTATTATTGTGTGTAAAGTGACTATCTGGTCCGTGCAGGATCTGTTTGGTCGGAAGTATGCCTGTTCGTCCCTTATCTGTTTGTCAGTGGCATCTCTTAATCTCTCCAGGATGCAGTTAAATGTGTGAGTTGCATATCCTTTACATGACGTCGCAGTCAACCTCAGCTTCTTTGCTGTTTGTGATTTCTTGGCAAATTTACCTTCAGCATTTTGCTATTGCTTTATGAAATACCCCACCCATACCATTGTATGGAAATTAACGCATGGCAGTCTGCTTCCAAATCTCAAGCAGCTGTTTGAACGCGTTATGCAGGATTATGAAGTGCGTTCCTACGCCCTTCGTCATAGAAACGGTATTATATGTACCTTGTGCTAAATAACTGTTTTTAAAACTGTATACATAAACGCAAACGTGAAACTAATTAATTAATTAAATAAAAATCAATCAGTGCATAAATATGTGAGAATACCGACCCTTGACCATATCACAAAATGCTACATGGAGAAAGCACATCAACAAAGCAGTAGCTAAAGCAAGAAGGAAAATAGCCATCCTGAGAAAGCTAAGTGGAACCACATGGGGAGCCAGTGGGAAAATACTTAGCAAAGTTTATCAACAGAGCATACGACCACACATGGAACACGGGTCAACTGCGTGGTGTTCGGCATCAAACACCACACTACAAGAGCTGGACAAAGTGCAAAATCAAGCACTTAGAGTCACCACAGGAAGGATGAGATCAACCCCTATAGTGGAAATGGAGAAGATGGGGAGGACACAAGCACCGAGAGAGCGCAGAGATACGAAAACGCTAATACAAGCAGAAAAGTTCCTCAGCTTGCCAGGCCACCCTATGAAGAACAGATTTGATAACCTAGCTATGGGGCGGTTGAAAAGAAGTAGTTTTATCCACCAAGCCAAACGACTCTGCAGAGAAACCAACGATCTGCCCACAGTTGGTATCCCTCTAAAAACTATTCCGGAGCGAACTCCATGGAAAGATGAACACAGACTACCATTACAAATCCAGACAAAAGTGAGAGGAATATTTGACAAGGAAGAACAGAATAGTGTGCAGCGCAGAACAGCCACTCTCAGCTTCCTTGATGAAGAATACCCACAGGACCTCTGGATCCGAGTCTACACAGATGGGTCAGCACAAAATGCTGTTCGAAATGGAGGAGCAGGAGTGTACAAAGAATACCAAAATAATACTAGGGACACAGCCAGAGTACCGACAGGAAAGTACTGCCATAACTATGATGCTGAAATTGAGGCAATCAAGATAGCAACAGAGAAATTACTGGGTGCCAGCAATGGTACACAACCTGTGGTGCTATTGACAGATGCAAAATCAGTACTCGAAACGCTTCTGTCTGGGAGATTGACAGTACTAAGGACACTACTTTCTGAACTTAGCAGTCAGCATAAGGTCACCATTCAGTGGATACCATCCCACTGTGGAGTACCAGGAAACAACAGAGCTGATCAATTGGCTAAGGAAGGAGCCAAAGAAGAACAGCCTGATGTGCCCGTTACATACCACCAAAAGAAAAGAATGATCAAATCAGTCAGAAAGCCACCACGATGACTACCACGTTATGGATAGGCCAGAACAAGTCATTATTCTGCGCCTCAGAACAGGACGCAATAGATTACGTAACCACATGTATACAAAATTCAAGACTGGTGAAACAGCCATGTGCACATGTGGATTGGCGTCGCAGACAGCTGAGTACATACTCCAAGACTGCCCAAAATACAACATATCCAGGCAAACCTTCTGGCTTAGAGCGACGACAGTGGAAGATAAACTCTATGGACCGCTGTGTGAACTGAAAAAGACTGTTAGATTCATACAAGAGACAACATTGCAGATATAGACATATTTCAAGCGAACGAAAGAAGAAGAAGCTAGAGCTAGCTACATGTATTATAAACAAATACGTTATAGATACATAAATTATAGTATCTTTTTATATAAGATAAAAAATAAATTATAAATAAATACATGATAATTTAAAATATACAAATATAGACTTTAAATAATATTTGTTTCATATTTATGTTTTACTCAAATGAATTAAAAAAAAAAAAAAAGAAATGAATAGCAAATAAGCGTAGAAGCTAAAGTATTAAACAAAGAAATAAAGAATCAAAGGAATAAACAAACCAGAAAAACAATCAATACATTAGACCTTATCAAAAATTGTACCTAACCAAATAAACTAATTATACATAAATTATATATAAATAAATTGTAAAAGATTAATAATTTATAAATTAGTTTTAAAAAAATAAATACTTAAAAATCATCAAATACCCCAGAACCTGGTTCCTAGGCCATGTCCCAGAATGTTCCAGATTTGTTACTGCTGCAGCTAGACTACACAATATGTGCACCAAGACAACGTATTCCTCCAATTTGGCAGACGTGATACTGAATGCAGACCCACTTTTCGTCACCCTGACCTGGTGTTTCTTCAGTGTCGTAAGATGCAAGTTGCTTGATCGTGTTGTCGGGAGAATAGGATGGATGGATCACCAAAAAACGAGAAGTAGAGTCGGTAAGGTTTTGCTATAACACGACGAGGATCTTTGGGGACATCTTCTTGTGTGTGAATTTTTATGGTAACCGTAATTACGCTGATGATTAAAATACGACTATGAAAATAAGTATTTTACAGTAATTAATAGTGGTGTATCTGTCTTTGTCTGTCTACCAGTGTCTGTCCGTTCGTTTGTCCCTCTCTGCCACTCTCCTCCCTTCCTCAAGTCCACCATCTCTCTCTCTCTCTCTCTCTCTCTCTCTCTCTCTCTCTCTCTCTCTCTCTCTCTCTCTCTCTCTCTCTCTCTCTCTCTCTCTCTCTCAATCTCCCCCATCCTCTTTCCGAAAATAGCTTGCTTGGCTTTAACAAAGAAACGCTTTCGAAGTGGTAGAAGCCTTTGATGGCTGTATAAAGTATTACTTTCAACGTGTTTTAAGCCAGAAACTAGATGGCGCGGTTTTGAAGAGAACATAGTCGTTTCATAGTAGATTTACGGCAATCATCCCAGACTGGAACAATAATCGAGATATGATTGGATCAAGTGATGTATAGAATATTTTCCGTGGGTTTTCGTCCAGGAAGTGCTGACTTTTAGCAAGTTGATAAACTTTCTGAGCTATCGTGTTTGTAAGGACATGAACATGAGAGCTCCGGTTTAAATGCCTGTAATTAGAAGACCCAATTTTGTTAAGCTCATTTACATTAAGTATAGGTAACATGTCCATGCGGAGATCAAGTGGTGCCCCAGTTATGGCTAGTGTCTATAGCTTGTGTATGTGTGTGTGTGTGTGTGTGTGTGTGTGTGTGTGTGTGTGTGTGTGTGTGTGTGTGTGCCCTCGTACATACATACGTGCCTTCCTGTCGGTCTCATAACGTGGCAGTATTCATTGTTTATGTTCACAACAATCTACGACAGTGCTTTTGTTTCTTCCTATGTGACCTGTAACATGCACAATACATAGTGATGAGTGGTTGGACGGGCCGACTATAGGTCAGGCCTTCGTGCCCAATTTGTGACCCCTATATCTCCACTCTCTCTTCCTCTCTCTATCTCCCTCTCTCTCCCTCTCTCTGTCTCTGTCTCTCTCCCTCTCCTCTCCTCTCTCACACCTCTCTCGCTGTACCGGGTCTCTGTTCTCTCTTCTCTCTCTCCCTCTTTTCTGTCTCGTCTCTTCCTCTCTCTCCCTACTCTCTCCGTGGCTCCTTCTCTCCCTTCCCTCTCTCCCTCTTACATTTGCACATCTTCTCTAAACTCTCTTAACCCTCTCAGCCCTGCTTCTCTCCATTCTAGCCCTCCTCTCTCTCTCTCTCTCACTCGCTCACGTGCTGTTTGCTTCTTCGCGCCCGCACAACAAGGTTCTGTCATATGTTCGTCCGTCCGTCCGTCCGTCGTCTGTCTGTCTGTCTGTCTGTCTGTCTGTCTGTCTGTCTGTCTGTCTGTCTGTCTGTCTGTCTGCTGTCATGTCTGTCTGTCTGTCTGTCTGTCTGGCTGTCTGTCTGTCTGTCCTGTCTTGTCTGGTCTGTCTGTCCTGTCCTGTCTGTCTGTCCTGTCTGCTGCTGTCTGTCTGTCTGTCTGTCTGTCTGTGATCCATTTTTCAGATCCCCAGAATGAAACAACGGAAAAATCCTGTTCGCACTCACATAAGGTAGCTGCCAGCCAACAAACAAGAGTAAACTCATCGTCTTCACCAGAAAACATGAGCGCTACCGTCTGACATTTCTGCTGTTGTAGTCACTCGAAGGGTCATGGCTATTTGGAAGTTGCGGTATTATATTAAACCCGTGGTTATGATTACAGATGATCACCATCAACTTGTCTGCTCGAGTAACGTGACTGGCGTGCTCGGGAAAGTGGTGGGGTAATTGTTTTGGGAGGAGTCCAAAACACAACCCTAACTGTCAACAGTGTTGGTGGTTCAATGCAAAACAGTTTGAAAAGCCTAGCTCTATATTATCAAGTTCCTCTGTATTATCTTCTCAAGAGTTCATGGAATTCTTTAGATCAGAGTCACCACTAAACCACGTTGTCACAAAGAGAGAATACGGAACCTCTACGATGCGCGCGCGCACGCGCACGCACACACACACACACACACACACACACACACACACACTATTACTAAGAAGTTCGATGGATGAGTAAGAAACACAGATGCAGGCGAACGTTTCGAACCAAGTTTTCATCAACGGAACTAGAAGAAAACGATTAACAAAGTATAAATGAACAACACAAATTAATACTTTCCTAGACACTTGTCAAATCCAGGAAACTAAAAACTGCCTTATTTGCACAAGCCGTCACCGGTATTTTCTAGTTCCCATTTAGTTTCATACAATTTGGAGATTACAGTGGGTCAGTATATATTTCTTTAATTCTTGGCGAAGTGTCATTTTCCGACTTCTGACTGCAATTCCGGTTGTAATTTCGTAGAATTTTTCATAAAAATTGTTACCATTGTTTAATTTAATAGAACCCCATTAAATTTTTAATTCCTCTTTAGTTCCATACAGGTTGCAGTTCACGGTGGGTCAATATACCTTTCCTAAGGCTTGGCTATAGGTACCAGGCTGTGACGGCAGTTCTAGTTGTGTAGAGGTTTAACTGTTATTAAATTTAGTTTAATGTCGAAGGATTCCATTGGTTTTAGAGTCCTATAGAACGAACTTCGTCTTCTTCAGAGTAGATATTCTCTATTGTTAAAATTAGTTGCATCTCCTTTACAGGACGTCGCAATCAAGCCCAGCAAACGTGGCAATTTTTACATGTAGTAGTTTGCCATTGTTTTCAGAATGACCGACGCCCATACCACTGAAATCAACTCAAAATGGTCTGCTTCCAAATCGTCTGGAGCTGATGTCCGACACCAGCAAGATGGCTATCGTTAGGGCCTAGTTTATTCTCAGTAACCGGCCTGACATTTACGTTTAAGGTTACGAACAAAGTAATGTATACTTGTCAGTAGGTGGACAATTGTCGACGGTTTGTGTGATTGGAGTAATCAAACACAAACTGTCTTGTTGTCTCTAGCCCAATTTTATATCCACTCCATTATCCGCACGACCTTGGTTACTTCATAATTATTTGCCAAAGTTCAAGGCAAGCGGTGCTGGATCTGAGCCGGATTTGTCTGTCAACATTTCCCCGGTGACACTCATCACGTAGATCTGAGCCGGATTTGTCTGTCAACATTTCCCCGGTGACACTCATCACGTAGATCTGAGCCGGATTTGTCTGTCAACATTTCCCCGGTGACACTCATCACGTAGATCTGAGCCGGATTTGTCTGTCAACATTTCCCCGGTGACACTCATCACGTAGATCTGAGCCGGATTTGTCTGTCAACATTTCCCCGGTGACACTCATCACGTAGATCTGAGCCGGATTTGTCTGTCAACATTTCCCCGGTGACACTCATCACGTAGATCTGAGCCGGATTTGTCTGTCAACATTTCCCCGGTGACACTCATCACGTAGATCTGAGCCGGATTTGTCTGTCAACATTTCCCCGGTGACACTCATCACGTAGATCTGAGCCGGATTTGTCTGTCAACATTTCCCCGGTGACACTCACAACGTAGATCTGAGCCGGATTTGTCTGTCAACATTTCCCCTGTGACACTGATAACGTAGATCGTGAATGAGCCTGTCTATCAGTGTACAGCTGCCTAAAATGGTTAAATTCTCGTCCTTTACTTGGGGACGTATATTACTAGTACCCAGAAGTCGGGGTGGGTTCGCTTGATGGCGATGGACACTGGTAATAAGGAAAGCTAATCCACACGCAAAAATCAATCTAGTGCATTAGAAGCAATATCCCGTGTATGGACTACGCTTGAGGTCAAAGCGAGCGAGCGCAAACACAAAACAAACAAAGATGATCTAATAGAGGCACCTGCCGCTTCTCTTCTTGGGCCTCAATTACTGGTTCAGCCCAGACTTTGTGCTATGGAGAGGTACAACTAGGTGCCAGTCGTAACTACAATATGCTCATAAACAGTATGGCATCCTGGAAGCACATTGGTTCTATTAAACGTCAGAAGGGTTTAAGAAGGACAGTCATGAAAGGCATGGTTCCTGGAAGACGTGGCCTGTGAGTGGCCTTCCAGCCATCGATCACAATCTTGTCCTATCTATCTGACTACCTTCCAGTCTAGAGGATGTGCGGGGTAGTGGGAAGGGTTCGGTCTCATGGATTGGAACAGACAGAACTACTCTCTCGTCATCGTCATGCGCCATGCCTATAAGCGTTTGAGGTCATGTTTCGCCATTTCACAGAATCTCCAGGTTACTTTTTCTCATAACGTGCTCTTAAAGTTTAATTCGTGTAATAGGTTTGCAGTTTTCATTGTTTCTTGTAGGACCTACCCATTGGTTTTTCTGTCTGTACATGGTATTCTTTGTATTTTCCTCTAAAGCCACATTTACACTGCCATTAGACGTTTTTTCAGCTTGCCTGCTCAATGTCCACGTTTCACGTACATACAAAAGTGCAGGTTACATGTAGAAAGCACATATGCGCTTTTGAATATGAATATTGTCGAAAAGCATTAAGAATTTATTGTTAATGAAATAGAGAACGAACTAATATATCCAACATCGTGTCAATACTGAAGAAAAAGTAAAACTGGGGAACATAAATGATATAAAACAAGACGCATAAAGAATATATTTCCCTATTTCTTGCCTGGCATATTTTGATGCATCTCATCAGGTGCATCCTGCAGAGTTATATATGTTGTGAATAAATGAGTAATACGTTGGCTGAAACATTAGGTGCATAGTCACTGATATTGTTCGAATGTGGAGTACGTGATCCACACGGAGGTCTCAGATATAAGAAGAAGTCCTTCTGTGTACATATCAACGGCTGGAATTGCTTAATCGATCATGGTTCAATATATTTTAGCAATAAAAAACAAAAAAAAATTATTGTGGCGTTTTAAAAACCATAACTGGCCAGAAAAGGTAACTATGGATGGAGGTGTACCGGGGAAGCAGACAAGGAGACTACAACGTAGATGGATTCAAGATGTAATAGATAATTCCCACACGACAATACCATTGTTGGAGCATCCGGCTTATCATAACATTTTGACAGACTGTTCTGGGGCGAAAATGCTGCTCAGGACAGCCATGGGATGTTGATAATAATGACGGCATACTGAAGGGAAAACAACATCTGGTAAATAATGCATAGATTTGATATCCTCGCCTATTAGCTACTAAACTGTCCTTGATCAACCACTCTTCTTAATTCACCACTTATACCCCACGCACTTAATTGGTCACATAGCCAACAGATGTTGACTGTTTTCTTTAGCAAAGGTTAGGGTCACTATCTTCTCATCAGGGTTCCTGTTGAGGTGTATATATAGAAGAGTGGTTGTGTTGTTGCGTCACACGTGATCAACATGGCGCCCAAGGACGGAATGCTGATGCTGTTGATTCAGCTAGGTCTGAGGTTTATTTTTTTTGGTGAGTGTTTGGTACCGCTTTTTAATGTTATTGTTCACGTCAGTGTTGTTGTTGTTTTTGTTATAATTATTATTATGAGTTGTAGTAGTTACAGCAGCAGTGTTGGTGTAGTCAACCTAGCATTCAAACAGCCAGCCAATCAACCAACTTACTAGGTAATCACACCAGCCATCAGACCAAACAATTAGTCGGTCAGCCATCCGACCAGCCATCAAACCAGACAACCAACGACACATCCTGCCAGCCAACGAAACATCCAACCAGCTAACGAATCTAGCCGGCAAACCAAACAAGCCACCAGTTCACCGAACAAGGCGGCTAACAAAATCAGCCAGCTAATCAAACAACCTTGCCATCGAACGAAACAAGGTATCTAACTAAACAGTCGGTCAGCCAAGCAGTCAACAAACAAGCGAAGCAACTGTAGTAACCTAGGGGTAACTAAGTAGTAAATCTGGAGCCGCTCTAGATTTGTGACGTAATATTTTACTAA
Organism: Cepaea nemoralis; assembly: GCA_014155875.1. Classification (NCBI taxonomy): domain Eukaryota; kingdom Metazoa; phylum Mollusca; class Gastropoda; order Stylommatophora; family Helicidae; genus Cepaea; species Cepaea nemoralis. The sequence continues at coordinate 543,471 of JACEFZ010013193.1, forward strand.
AGAAGAGTATGGCTTCAGATTGGTGACGTGAAAAACCGACTCCAGAACGGACCTCATTTTTGAAAAAAAAATGGCGGGTATTTTGGGGTTACTTCCGGTTGATTACTTCCGGTTGACGACTTCCGGTTGACTACTTCCGGTTCATACGCAAGGTGTCTCCCGGGCACGCGAGCGGAGCGGGTGGCTGCGCAAACCGGACCGGACGTCGTCACGCGATCCGGCGCGAACCGGAGGAGGACCGAAGGAGACCGAAGTCAATATGACAGATTGGAAAAATGATTTGGCCCATCACTCGAGTTACCTCGAGTATCCAGAGTTGGATGCATGAATAAAATTTCACAGCTCAGAATGATAGTTATCAACATTCCGCCGATGTCCACAGTGGGAACCCATGCTTCAACTCTAAGCTCTAGGCCAGATTATGCGTCACAAATACTAGCAATGCAAGCATTTACACTAATACATTAATCATAAAAAACATAATAAATGGCTATATTTCTAGTATGTATAACGTAGATTATTAATCTGAATTTAAAATATTCTCAAATTATATAAGTAATAACTTATTAAAATATTATTGAAAAATAGGAATATAATAACCAGCGACAGTTATATCTCCTTGAATACAAGAATAAATAGTCTCCCTTCATTTCACCGTAACAAATGTTATAACAGGTCACACCAAGGTCAACTAATGACATGTGAATGATAGTCGAGTGATGAAACGCCGAAAGTCGATAAACTGTTCGCCAGGGATTCTTAAGATATACCAGGCGGGCCTGTTTCTTTTTACTGTCTCTTTTATCTCTTTCTTTCATTCTGTCTTTATTTGTTTATTTCTTTCTGTCTTTCTGTCTTTACTTCTTTATTTATTTCCATCTTTCTATCTTTCTTTCTTTACTTCTCTATATATCACGGTGTGCTGGTATATAAAAAAAAACACTCCTCAGTAACGTTAGAACCGCTGTTCCCGACCTTGACATCACATCTTTCTGCCCCTTCCGTGACCGACCAGACATGTCCAGGCATGCCTAGACAGCAACATGGGCGGTTGAGAAAAACAGATGACTCAGCGTTGAAAACAGTGTCTGATCATGTTTGCGATGTAAACATTTTACAGCCTATTTTAATGGTAAAGTAGCAATGTCAGCAGTTTTTCTATGCAGGAACTATAGAAACAAAATATAGACCGGTTTGAACCGGTTATTGCAATAGCTATACTGTGCTACGAGACTTGCTACTATAAAAAACCACACACAATTGCTAAATGTCTCATTCTATTGCTGAACACACAAGAGAACGAACCAGCTCAAAGAAGTTTCCATCCCGCAGAAGAGACAGAAAGAAGCGGTGGGTATCAATATAGTTATTTGTATGTCGCGCAATTTTGTCCCATGCCAGCATGTGCCATGTCGTGTTCCAATCTACTAGCTCACTCGATTCCAGG